>JAXBDA010006885.1:0-19290 GCA_036023075.1 Gaultheria prostrata
GTACCCGGTTGATTTATGATGTAACTATTTTGACTTGGAAGATTTATCAAACTTTGACCGTGGACTTTTGACTATCCACGTGGATTTATCCTATATATTGCATGTTTATAAAATTGAGGGCGTGACACTGGACGATGGGATACAAGCTATACAATCCCATCACCCAGAAGGTGATATTCAGCAGAGATGTCATTTTCAAGGAAGATGAATCTTGGAGCTGGGATCGGACAGAAGCTACCAGGAATATGGAGCTTACTATTGAAGAAGAAGAAGAACAGGTACAGACCAGGGAGGTACCAAGGAGATCAGAAGAGCAGCCATCACCTTCTCGTGGTTTCCCTTCCCCACAAAGTAGTGATCCATCCTCATTAGCTACAGAAGAGTTCTCAGACATGAGATCCAGAGGAACACGAAGCCTAGATGATTTGTATCATAATACAAATCTGCTGGATGCAGATTTTACCATGTTCTGTCTGCAAATGACTTGTGATCCAGTTAGCTTCGATGAGGCTAACAAAGAAGACAAATGGAGGAAGGCTATGGATGAAGAGATTCAATCCATAGAAAAGAACAAAACCTAGGAGCTGACCAATCTTCCAGAAGGTTACAAGACTATTGGAGTGAAATGGGTCTACAAGGCAAAAAAGAATGCTCAAGGAGAGGTTCAAAGATACAAGGCCAGGGTCATAGCTAAAGGCTACAAACAGAGGGAAGGCATAGACTATGTTGAAGTCTTTGCCTGTTGCCAGGATGGAGACAATCAGGATGATGATCTCATTAGTTGCTCAGTATAGATGGAAGATCTACCAATTAGATGTCAAGACTGCCTTTCTCAATGGATTTTTGGAGGAGGAAATCTATGTGGAGCAACCACCTGGATATGTGAAGAAGGGACATTATGACAAAGTGTACAAGTTGAAGAAGGCGCTGTATCGATTGAAACAAGCGCCTTGTGCATGGAACACAAGGATTGATGCATACTTCCAGAAGAATGGATTCGAGAAGTGCCCTTACGAGCATGCACTCTATATGAAGAAGGAAGCTGATGGAAGCCGGTTGTATGTATGCATCTATGTTGATGACTTGATTTTCACAGGCAACAATCCAGCTATGTTTGATTCTTTCAAACAAAGTATGGTCCGAGAGTTCGAGATGACATATATCGGACTAATGGCACACTTTCTCGGAATTGAAGTGATGCAGGGAGATGACGGTATTTTTATCTCTCAAGCTGGTTACGCCAAAAGCATCCTCAAGCGTTTTGGCATGGAGAAAAGTAATCCGGTGATTACTCCAGTTGAAAGTGGAGTGGAACTCAGAAAGAGCGAGGTCAGTAATGTTGATCCGACATATTTCGAGAGTCTGGTAGGAAGCCTTCGATACCTGACATGCACAAGACCAGACATACTACATGGAGTTGGTCTTATCAGCCAATACATGGAGACACCTGACCAATCTCATCTGAATGCAGCTAAGCGGATTTTGCGCTATGTCAAGGGTACAGTCACTGATGGACGGTTTTACACAACTACTGAAAACATCAAACTTTTCGGCTATTTAGATAGTGATTGGGGAAGAGACTTGGATGAAAGAAAGAGCACTACCGAATTTACTTTCTTTCTTGGAGATACGGCCTTTACATGGTCATCGAAGAAACAAGCGATAGTAATGCTATCGTCTTGTGAAGCTGAGTATGTCGCAGCCAGCTAAGCTATGTGTCATGCCATATGGGTCCGCAATATGCTGAATCATTTGGGAATTTCTCAAGAAAATCCCACGGAGATCTATGTCGATAACCGCTCCGCAATCGCACTAGCAAAGAACTCGGTGCATCACGAAAGGAGCAAGCATATTGACACGCGCTACCATTTCATCAGAGAGCACGTGAAAGCAAAAGAAGTGGAGCTAGTTTCTTGCAGGACTTATGACCAGGCTGCTGATATTTTTACCAAGCCCCTCAAGCACGATGCCTTTATCAAGATGAAGACAATGCTTGGAATGAAGAATCCCCGAGACTCAAGTTTAAGGGGGGATGAAGAAAAAAGGTAAACTTGTGCAACTTGTGCAAGTGGGGTTCTCAGCAGCCCCAAACTAAAATGTGAGATACTATTCACTATCAGGCTTGAAGACTTTTGAACTTCCGTAATACTCCCTCCGTCCCAAAATTTTTGTCCGGTACGCAAAACGAGAACTTAAAAATAACACAAATATTTTCAAGAAAAATTCAATTTTTTTAAACAAGTTACTAGATATCAACATTTTCTTTTAAAAGACTTATTATTTTTAGGTCCTCGTTTTGCGGACCGGACAAAATTTTTGGGACGGAGGGAGTACGTTTTTAGATTTGTCCAATGAATGTGAGTTTATCTCATATTTGTTTTTTCCTCTGGTTCAGTCTATAAATACGTTTGTGATTCAGTTTGTAAAATCATTAAGGGTGGAGTAAGAGAGATACATCAATAAAGTGTGAGTGTTTGTTCAATTCTCTTTGTGAGTTTCATACAGCAAAAGTGTGTGATATATACTCCTCCACTCAACACCTAAGGCATGTGCGTCTTGTACAAGCCCACGGATGGCTATGCTGCGACATCGCTACTTCCACGAATTTCAAGCCATGACACCATATTACGTCGACAAACAAATATTAATACATCTGATTCATACTCCACAAAATCAAATTATATTGTCATGCATTAGAATCAAATAGATCAATATAATAAATCAGAAATCGCATGTAAAACTACATCGAACACGCATTTTTATTATTTTAATGTACTCTTCATTGGTGTATATCCAGACACTAAGTTGGAATACAGACATAATTCTAGAGGCATTAAAACCGGACCTCTGCTGTCCCATGTGAGTTACACGCGTATCTCAAATTCTACACAACAGCAAACACATTACTTGTTTGGCAGTCAGGTAATAATCAAACAAATTGGTATTACTTGGGTTTGTGCAAAGATCAGAGGGACTGACCCAATGATATGAATTTGATCCTCCCTATAAAATCAAAACGAAGACTACTTGCCTTTGTTGGTATTCACTTGCCGGATACAGATCCCCCATGCGAACCTCAAGAACAGATTTATTGAGAAATCAACATATAATACATAAATTAAATAGGAGGTTAAACTTTGGAATATCGTGTTCTCATGCGTCTTCCCATGCGAAAGAAATCCATAAATTTCAATCTTAATCGATATTAAACAAAAAAACTTTTTGAATCTGTCTCGTTCTCTTTAAAAAAATATATAAGGAATTGCTCTAAGGTCCATTATAGCTTTTTGTAACATGTCTAGTCCACCTCATATTTCCATAACACCTCTAATCCACTTTTTTGCATTTTCTAAGGTGTAAGGTCCACTCTCCATTTTTAATAGACAAATATACCCTCACATTAAATTTAATACATAATATACTCTCCTCGGAAAAGTCGCCGGTGCCGGGAAATTTCACCGGCGCCGAAAAAGTTCGCCGAAAAATTTCACCGGAGCTGAAAAAGTCGCCGGAAAATTGGACATCGCTGTAAAAGTTGTCGGCGTAGATAACCATATCTGGATTCACAAGATGTGGTTATCTGGACTCCCAAGATGTGGTTATCTGATCCTATGTAGGCTTAAAAAAAAGATGTAGTACAAATAACCACATCTTGTGATTCCAGATATTGGGCCAGTTTCTATAAGGATCAAATTGGAAAAATCACCAGTTCAGATAACCACATCTTGTGAGCCTAGATAACCATATTTGGTGATTCCAGATGTGGGGCCAATTGCTATAAGGATCAAATTGGAAAAGTCGCCGGCCCAAATAACCATATCTAGTAGATAATAACCACATCTGGTGATTCCAGATATGTGGCCAGTTGCTATAGGGATCAGATTGGAAAAGTCGTCGGTGCAGATAACCACATCTTGTGAGCCCAAATAACCACATCTGGTGATTCCAGATGTGGGGCCAGTTGCTATAAGGATTAGATTGGAAAAGTCATCGGCGCAGATAACCACATCTTGTGAGCCCCAGATAACCACATCTAGTAGATAACCACATCTGGTGATCCCAGATATGGGGCCATTTGCTATATGGATCAGATTGAAAAAGTTTCCGGTACTGATAACCACATCTTGTGAGCCCAGATAACCACATCTGGTGATTCCAGATATAGGGTCAGTTGCTATAGGGCTCAGATTGGAAAAGTTGTTAGCGCAAATAACCACATCTTGTGAGCTAGATAACCACATCTAATATCTGCGTCGGTGACTTTTCCGGCGCCGGCGAAATTTTCCTTGACTTTTTCGGCGCCGACGAAATTTTCCAGCGCCTTTTCCTACGTCGACCATTTTCCGGCACCGGTGACTTTTCGGGTGCCGGCGACGTACTTCACATATAAGCGAGGGGTATTGTCGTACTTTGGATGCATGAGTGGACTAGATGTGTTAGGAAAAAGTTAGGTGGACTGCAAGTGTTAGGAAATAGCTATAGTGGACCTTATAGCAACTGGCCCAAAAAAATAAGTGTCGCTCTACACGACATACATGTTAGACTTACAATTTTGAGTAAAACAAAGAAACAACGAAAGTTTGAGAATATGGGATTAAAGGTAAACAAGTGATGGGATTGACCCAATGTTTACAAGCATAATCTTATGTGGCGGAGTCTTGCACGAGCCCACAAAAGGCCGTGACGTCATAGTGATTCCCGCTGGATTCAAGCCATGATACAATTTGTAAAAATCTATTCCAATGACACAAAGTTAAAATTTACTCTAAATCTGACGATAACTTTCGGAACAAACAAATTCCGTCACATATTATAACCCGTTAACACATCTTAGTAATATTGAATCCAAATCATGGATCTATTTTTCGATTGAAATGTTTTTGAGGAAAGAAAAAGAAACTGATACCACTGTTGGAAAATAATACAGGTAATACGAAATACCTGTTGCGAATTGCAAAAAATATAAAGGATCGATAGCTTACTTTACGAGCCCCAACTAATACGCATGTCTGTAGACACCCCCACCTTGGTTGTCCATAACGCTTAGGTCTTTTGGTTGTGTCGTCGCCCGATGATGAACATGTTGGTATGATTTTATCCGCTTTGAGAAGACGGACTTGATGCAAAGATCTCTTACGGTAGCCTATCGTCGTTTCCTCGCACCCGGATTTTGAAGGATGTTTAAAAAAAACCCTTTTGTTGAAGTTCCCAAAAATATTTTTGTTGAGTTCCGGACTGAGTGTTTTTCAAAATACTAAGTGTTTTTATTCCCCAAAAGTATTTTATTTTTAATCCACAGAAAATCTTAATTTTAGCCCAATTTATCGCTATTTTTTGGCCCAAAAATCAGTCCGGAACACGTCAAAATGGACCAGAATGCACCCAAACCAGCCCAACCCGTACTAGGACCAGAGCCTGTCCGGCTCTAGCCCAGGGCCGGTCCAGCCTTATACAAAAATTCCGTTTTTGGCTCCGGAACATTCTATTTGCGTGCCACCGCCTCTGAACACGGAAAAATCGTATTTTTTGCCATCCCACATCGCCTAACAAATCCTTTTTTCACCTGGAAGACCCGATATATACCACCCTTCACCTAAGGTTTCAAGCACTCCAGAGATCCCAAGGAACTCTTAAAATTCCGAATACACTTGTAAAACCTCTTAGCAGGTATAGTGTAAACTCCTCTGGACTGAGATTAAATCTTGGTCCAACTTTGGAGTAGTTCGGTTAGTTCTTTTTCTCTTCTACGCCGGAAGGCTGCCGGAGAGTGATCGAGCATCAAGGCTGTCTTAGCGGAGACGGTCTAGTTCAGTTCGGTTGTTTCCTGAGGGTGATCGGCTCAGTCAAGGTATGTTTCCCTTTTTTATTTTCTTTATTGTTTAGTTTAGTCTAGTTTTAATTAATTAGGCTAATTAGTTTAGTCTAATTAATTTCGTTATTCGTATTGGTTTAATTTAATTAGTTTGTTTATTTTAATTAAATTAAACTAATTAGTTTAGTTTAATTAATTTTGCCATTTGTCTTGGATTTAATTTAATTAGCCTAACTAGTTTAGATTAATTAATTTAATTTATTTGTTTTAGTTTAAAGTTTTATTTACACAAGCATGTTTAGGGTTTATTCATTTATGCTTAGTTCATGCATAATTTAGGATTTTTAATTAAGTTAAATGTTTAAATCTTTTTAGTTTGTGAAATTACTGTTTTGTCCTTGCATAATTAAAGTAGTTTCATTATTGTTCTGCATGCACACATTCTCACGCAATTAGTATGCACGCATGATTTAATCACCAACACAGTTGTTGCTCTGTCCGAGTGGAACCTCGCACGTAACATATACAGTTGTTATGCTGCCGGTCCGCATACTCGAAAAGTTCGCATCTTAAATTGTTACTCTGTCTGCATGCATATTTATGCTTCTACCCCTGTCGTTATGCTGTCCGCATTATTGCGTGAATATTGTCAGTTTACTGTCGTTATACTGCCCGTTCGTTCCCAGCTTGTCAAATCACAATTTCACCCCTGCATCTGCATACTGCATGATTAATTAGCTGTCACGCCCTTATGGTCTTTCCATAAGTAGCAGGATGCATATAGCTTCCATATTTAGATTGTTTCCATTTTAGGAAAGTTTCCTAATTCATGTTGAGTACTGCATGCACATAGTTTCCATATTTAGAAAGTTTCCATTTTAGGAAAGTTTCCTAATTTGATCATGTTTCCTGTTTTAAGCCCGCGTTCTGTTCAGCATGCATGCATCTTGTTCGTTTAATCATGTTTAGTTTATTATCATGTATCGCATGAGCCCTGTTTCAATTCAAGGCCATATCATGTTTACGTTAGGATAGAACCCCTAGAAGTAGGTGCACAATCTGGCATTCGCAACGGCGGATTAATCTTTTTTTTTGCATGTGTTAGTTTCATGCGAGGAACCGAGGGTAATTGCTTATCATCGCTTATGGATGTAAGATGATAATAAGCTATCTAGCCTCGGGTCCCCGTTCATAGGATGTCTGTTTCTATTTTGTGCTGCATTTGACGAAGGTGGTTTTCAAATGGCTATTTTTCCCTCTTGCAAAAAGACAATTTTCTTTCGAAAACGTTTTACTAAAATCCACATATCCATTTGCTTGAGTCTCATGCATTTAGGATAGTAACAAATTGAACCAATGGTGATGAGTAGAGGCCAATCATTTGATTGGGCGGAGTGGGCGCCCAACACCTTCCCACTCGGTACCTTAGCCCCCGGACCCGTCTGTGGTGACAAGGATCGAGCCTATCCATATATAGAGTCATTCAAGGTTCTTGGACCTATAACCAAGTGACGACTCTGGTCTTTGCCGAGTATTTGTAACCCGAAGATTCGGTAGTGCATATGGTCATCAGTCCAGTATAGAGATAGAGTATCGACGCCGCATTGAGTGCATTTCCGGCAGCGGAAGCCAGCCCGAATCGATCCTCCAGTCGACGGGAGCGGGGCGGGGGCGCTCACAGTGGTGACTCTACTGGGGAGTTTAGATAAGAAGGCTAAACTTCAAAATGCCATTGGTTCATTTGTTTAGGATAGTTCACGTTTAATTTATTTTTTTGCATCATTAAGCAACCCCGGCCGAGGAACGCGGCCACCTACGCGAGTTACGTACCACCCCGGTATGATAAAAAGGTTGAAAGACCTTAACTTACGGGGTACCTTTTTTGAGACCACCCAAGCTTCTAGTTCATATAGCCAGCCCTAGCACTAAATCCTTTAGGAAAGTACCCTGTAAGGCATATCGTGGCCTTTGTGCTTGCATTACACCGCTTGTTTGCTTAGGATTGTTTCATAGGTATCGTTAGGATGGGGTGTCAGTGACTTGTACCGGTATTGATGGTAGTTTTGTTCTACTCTTCAGATTGAGCGTAGAGATCGAAGACATATTGAGCCCCATTGGCAGCGCATTAACGGACGTTTAGATAGAAATCTCGGCAGTGATCCATCAGTTTCTCCAGTTTTCCCCTCTACCACCCTTCCAACCGAATTACCTCCTCTCAGAACCTCTCCCTCAAAAACCTCATCATCCGAAACCTCTGAAACTAGGGCTGCTCAAAAAAACCGGTGAACCATGAATCCGGTCGAGACCGAACTGATCCACGCATTTTGGATTTTAACCGTGGATTAATGGTTCGGACACGGATTAAAAAAAAAAACCGTGACTCGCGGTCCGGACACGGATTTTGATTTTTAAACCGTGGATTAACCGATCTGGATCGTGAGATTTTTATTATTTATAATTTAAAAATAAATAAATATATATGTATAGATAAATAATTTTACCACTTTTATAATATTGTCAATTTTATATTTTGATATGGAGGGTTATAGCCTACTGTGTTTGGAATTCCAAAATGAATCTTGGATTTTGTTTTTTGGCTATCTATTTTGATTCCACGTTACTTATCAAAAAAAAAAAAAAAATTGATTCCATAATGTTCAAGTTTAGATTTATTCAATTAATTTGTTGGAATGTTTAATAAGCTTTCATTATTTCTTTCCAGCGACTGTTCTTTCTCTGTTTTTCTTGATGCTTTACATTCTCATCTACTAACTGTACTAGTGAAGCATTTGTTTCAATGTTGAGTTTGGGTTTTTGAATGAATGATGATTTTTTTTTTTAGAATAAGTTGAAAATCCGTGGATAAATCCGGAACCGATCCGTGACTCGCAGATCAGATTGGAACCGAACCGTGAGACTTTTGGATTGGACACGGATTTTATTTTCAAAAAACCGCGACTCGCGGATTAGGATTGGATTCATGCCAATCCGGACCAATCCGGACCGTGAGCACCCCTATCTGAAACCCCAATGGCCGACGACGAATCCCTAACCATGAAGGACCAGATTCAGATGATGATTGATCTCAAGACTGCTGTGGCCGCCGTACAGAATGATTTGATCACCATAAAAGGGCCTCGCCCTGAACCATTCCAACTTGAGGATGGACCTCCAAAGGAACCGACCACCGATGACGTAGTGAAAGAGCAAACTAGTAAGATTGAGAAGATTGAGCAGCAGGCTTTAAGGAATGCCAAGGGCATTGATGGATACATGCTGGATGTGAAGGGGCTTTGCATGTTTCCTAATGTGAAGTTGCCCGAGAAGTTTAAAATGCCTGATATGGAGAAGTTTGATGGTACCGAAGTTTCGGCAGTGCACCTAGGAGTCTTTGTGAGTTCACTAGCACCCATGGGTATGAGCGATGAGTAGCTGGCTCAGTTGTTTCCAAGGACCCTATCTTGCCTGGCTTTAAGATGGTTGATGAAGTTGGATAGGTCTAAGACTCGCACCTGGGAGGATATTGGGAACGCATTCGTAGCGGAGTCCTCGTACAATCAGCAGTTGGATGTGACTACCCGCGACTTGGAGACTACTCGCCAAAGCGATAAGGAAAATTTCTCTGAGTTTATAACTCGCTGGAGAGGCAAGCCAAATAAGGTGACGAATAGGCCCACATAGCAAGACCAAGTCCGGATGGTCATTAAGAATCTGCAAACCCACTTGAAGAAACATCTGATTGCACAGCCCATTCGTACGTTCAAGGACTTGTTCGACGCTGGCATTCAGGTAGAGGACGCCATCCACTCAGGAGATTTGGATAAGGTAGAAAGTAGTAGTGCAAAACCTAAGAGGTATGGTGGTAGTGGTGTGAACCCAATCACTAGCTCCAAAACCGCTGAGGTCCACGCACTAGATACACAAGTGTTGCAAAGCTTGAAAGGAACTAAGCCGAGAAGGGAGTGCACCTCGTTGGGCAGTATGACTTTGACGGAAGCGATGGAAAGACTGGTAAAGGCTGGGCACCTTAAACCCTTTGAACCTATGGCACCCCCAAACCCATTACCTTCCTTTTACAACGCCTCTCAATTCTGTGCCTTCCACCAATCCCCAGGCCATACCATTGACAAATGTATGCGCCTTCGCCATGAAATCCAGGACCTCATTCACTCCAAGAAAATTGCACCACCCTCTGCTAGTAAAACCCAACATCACCACTAACCCTTTGCCCGAACACCGTCTCATTCAAAATAACCATGCCAACTTCATTCAAATCGACTCAGATGACTTTAACCCAGAAAAACCTGATCCCGCCCACCTTTGACCCGGAAGCCGAGGTCCCGCCTTTATCAGTCTTTACCGGTGAGAATGTGCCAGAGTGGGTGTCAAGAGAGATGGAACGAGAAGAAGACGAGGAGTACACCCAAGAAGAAGAGGAGATATGAGATATGCTACTGGGCTTAGCTTTATCTGGAAACCCTGATGCTACCTTTGGATGGGCTGAGGCCCCAGAATTTATCGGTTGCAGTGGATGAGGACCTAATTTCCCCGAGGATAATGAGAATGTGGATGTGGAGGGAAAAGATGAAGAAGAAGTAACCTTAGAGGAGGAAGAAGTAGCAAGGATCTTACTTATGCTATCTCGATCTGGCAAGTTTGATGTGACAGTTGAAGCAGAGGATGTGCCGAACACCGATGATGATAATTATGTGACCGACGACTCTGATAACCTATGTTATGATCAGGAGTGTCCCTACCATGAAAAGAACACCCTTTCACGCCTTGATTCTGAACCCAAAGAACAATCCCCTGATATCACCATAAATGTCCTTGACCCTGATTTTGGTCCTGATTACTCCACCTAGATAGCTCCATATAACCACCCAGTACGCGTTTCCCATATGCTTGAACAACCCGCTATTTGCACCTTCAAAGCCATAAAAGCTTTCAATTACTTGAGGTTATCCCAGCCTTCAGACGATACCTACTCCCCTACCCGGATAGATAACACTTGGTTTTCAGAGGAAGTCGGTCACTTAACCCGAGGAGGAAGGCACTTCAAACCAGTATTCTTAGAAGGAGATCGCCCGGGAAGGACCCCCGAGGAAGAAATGGAAAGGAATATTGGAAGGGATAAGGAAGAAGAAGAAGATGACGTGGTACTAAAGCAGTTGAAGAAAATACAGGCCAATGTGTCGATTTGAGGATTATTGATGGCCTCCCAGAAACACAGGAAAGCTTTGTTGAATACCCTGAATAAGTCCTGAGTATCTTTGGACACCACTCCTGACGACCTTGTTGGTCTAATTCACCTAGAAAGATTTTGGCAAACTTTAACCTTCACAGACAAGGACTTGCCAACTGAACCACGTCATGTTAAGCCTCTCCACGTTACTATGGAATGTTTGGGAAGGCCAGTACCTGTTATCCTGATTGACAATGGAGCTGCTATCAACATTTGTCCACTTAGAACTGCTGAATGTCTGGGACAGAAAAGGTCTGATTTTACCCCGTCTGCGCAAGGAGTACGCGCTTATGATAATACTCGAAGAAAAGTCCTGGGATCGGTAGTTTTGCTCTTAACCTTGGGGCCGCTGAAGTGTGATGTGCACTTCCAAGTATTGGATGTATCGGCCAACTTTAATTTGATATTGGGACGACCTTGGCTACATGAGATGAAGGTTGTACCCTCCACCCTCCACCAGAAAATTAAGATGTCGTTTGGGCAGGGAATCTTTGTTATTCAAGGTGATAATGTTGTTCGCTCTACTCCTGACAATGGCAACCCGTTATACCAGATCCAGCTAGATGGTGAAGAACCTTACTTGATCGGATTTCACTTTGAGGACGCGTGTTTCCTGGAAACTTACCTGAGAGCGTATGCAACGCCACGAATTGCTACAGAAGATGTGGACAACCCGAATGTACTGAACATAATGAACAAAATGGGATTTTTCCCTGACATGGGTTTGGGTAAGAGGCACCAAGGTATTCCATCATTCCCCGACATTCCTGTCAATAAGTTTACTTTTGGATTGGGGTATAAGCCTACTGAACAGGAAATTTTGCAGAAAGCAAGGGAAGCCAGGGAGAAAGCCTTAGCCAGGAGAGATGGAAGAGAGGTGTCACCGAAAAGAATGAAAATTCCCCCGATGAATGGAAGATGGGTGCGAGAGGGCAAGAACTTCCCATTCTGCGGATACCCGGAACCATGGATCGATTTAGTGACACAGGAAAAGCTCCTAGGGTTGGAAATCTTCTTCAACCTCTTTCCCCAAAGTGATGATGAGGAACCTGAACTAAAACCAGAACCAGAACCAGAAGATTGGATAGATTCAATGGATCACACTGCCATGAGATTTCTGTTTACCAGTACTAGGGGCTCAGTAGAAGATTGTGTTATGATGCTGACTAGTGGAGACAATGGAGGATATCTATCAAGCATGTTCGTGAATGCTGTTGGAGAGCTTAGCAGCTGGACTTACGAGGAAACTCTAGTGGAAGTCGAGTCGTCCGGATCGTCTGATTCTGAGTCTGAGTCTAGTAATAGTAGTATCAGTGATAATAAATTGAGTCAGTTCAGTGATGAGTCAGGATTGGCAGAGTCTGTTAAGACCGGGTCATTAGTTAAGGCCGCGTCTCGTTTTTATTTTGAGTTTGTGTCAAATGTAGTCCCTCTACCTTCAGATAATAATAATATTGATGCTGAGTTTGCTTATATCATTATGCCCGAAATTAATTATGTGGATCCCAATAATCCTGATGAATATGAGGAAGAAATCCCAAAAGCCCTTAGGAATATGATAGAGTTGGAGGAAGAAAGAAAAGCTAAGCCTGTAGTAGACGAAATAATCTTTGTGAATCTAGGTGATGAGAATGACCATAAGATGGTTCAGATTGGCTCCCCTCTATCGCTTGAAAAGCGAGAAGAGTTGATTGAAGTGCTAAAAGAATACAAGGACGTATTTGCTTGGTCTTATGGAGACATGCCCGGAATAGATCCTGAGATAGTACAGCACCGGATACCACTTAACCCTGACGCTAAGCTTGTAAAGCAAAAGCTTTGTAGGATTAGGCCCGACTGGTTGCTAAAGATCAAGGAGGAGATTTCTAAGCAGATCAACGTAGGATTCCTGATGGTAACCAAGTACCCTCAGTGGGTGGCCAACATAGTTCCAGTACCTAAGAAGGATGAATGTATCAGAGTGTGTGTCGACTTTCGAGATCTGAACAAGGCTAGCCGAAAGGACGATTTCCCGTTACCGCATATTGATACATTGGTGGATAACGCCGCAGGACAGGCCTTGTTATCCTTTATGGACGGATTCTCTGGATATAACCAAATTTTGATGGCACCCGAGGATAGGGAGAAGACAACCTTTACCACCCAGTGGGGAACCTTTTGCTACAGAGTAATGCCATTTGGATTGAAGAACGCCGGAGCCACCTACCATAGGGCGGCCACCACTCTATTGCATGACATGATCCACAAAGAGGTGGAGGTGTATGCGGATGATATGATTGTCAAGTCGAAAGACAGGGCAGGTCATACTCCCGCACTCAGAAAGTTTTTCGAAAGGATGAGGAAGTATAAGATGAGGTTGAATCCCCAGAGTGCATGTTTGGAGTTACCGCAGAAAAGTTGTTGGGATTTATGATCACGAAGAGAGGAATAGAAGTGGACCCGACTAAGATTAAAGCCATCCTAGGAATGACGCCTCCAAGGACTGAAAAGGAGGTGAGGAGTTTCTTGGGAAAGACACAGTACATAAGTCGGTTCATTTCTAAGTTGGCAATTACATGTGAGCCTCTATTCAAGTTGTTGAAAAGGGAGCGAAGTTTGAATCGAATGAACAGTGTGACGCGGCCTTTTAGGGGATTAAAGGCTACCTGCATAATCCGCCCGTGTTGTCTCCCCCTCAAGAAGGAAAGCCCATGATTCTATACATGTCCGTCACCGATACTACTATGGGATGCATGCTTGCTCAAGAGGATGAGGATGGAGTAGAACATGCCGTCTATTACCTAAGCAAGAAGATGCTAGGGTACGATCTTAACTATACACAGCTAGAGAAAACATGCTGGGCTTTGGTTTAGGTAACCAAGCGCCTCCGGCATAACATGTTGTCTTATCCGATTAGACTAGTTTCTCGTATGGACCCCATCAAGTATTTGTTTGAGAAACCGGCTCTGATTTGGAAAGATAGCACGTTGCCTGTTGCTGTTATCAGAATTCAAAATTAAGTTCGTTACTTGGAAAACGGTTAAAGGAAGAGCCATCGCATAATTTTTTTTGGACCATCCGGTGGAAGGACCAGAAGATTTGGAATTTGAGTTCCCGGATGAAGGATTGTTGCAAGCCTTGAGTGAAAAGTGGGAGTTATACTTTGACAGAGCCTCCAATCAGAATGGATATGGGATCGGGATACTTTTGGTGTCCCCCGATGATTCTCACACTCCGCTTGCCTTTAAGTTAAATTTTGAGGTCACCAACAATGGAGCAGAGTATGAAGCTTGTATAACCGGCATGGAGGCCGCATTGGCGTTAGGAGTAAGGAATTTGGAAGTTATAGAGGACTCCGCCTTGGTCATATCCCAATCAACTAATGAATGGAAGGTGAAGGAGCCAAAGATGGAGCTGTATCAGGACAAGCTCCAGAAGTTGATTCCCCAATTTGAGTTGGTTTTGTTTACGCACATCCCTCATGAACAGAATAGATTTGTCGACGCTCTCGCAACGCTAGCCTCGATGATTGAAATCCCTATAGGTGTCAAGGTTAGACCATTATTGATCGAGCAGAAGGACACTCTATACTGTCGCTGCTATCTCTGAAGAATTTGACGATCTACCTTGGTTCACCGACATTAAGAATTACATTGGAAAAAGAGAGTACCCTAAGGGAGCGGATGATAAGGACAAAAGGGTCATTCATAGGCTGGCGGACTAGTTCATTCTCTATGAGGACGATTTGTACCGACAGTCGTATGATGGCGTTCAGCAAAGGCGCGTTGATAGAGATATTGGGAAAAGGCTAATGGAGGAGATCCATGTAGGAGTATGTAGGCCCCATATGAATGGACATATGCTTTCAAAGAAGATTTTAAGACAAGGATATTATTGGACCACCATGCAGGCCGATTGCATGGAGTTGGTAAAAAGGTGTCACCCGTGCCAGATCCACGGCAACCTTATGCATGCACCGCCACACGAGCTATATTCTATGACCACTCCTTGGCCATTTTCGACATGGGGGATAGATATTATCGGAGAAATTAGGCCTAGCTCTCCAGATGGACATAAGTACATTTTGGTGGCCATAGACTACTTTACCAAGTGGGTGGAGGCTGCCTCGTACACGGTGTTGAATGCGGCTGAAGTTGTGCACTTTATTGAGAAAAACATTGTTTGTAGATACGGGGTCCCGCACGAAATCATATCGAATCAAGGGTCACACTTTAAGAAGGAGGTGTTGGAGCTATTTGAGAAGTATAAGATCATCCATCACAAATCATCCACGAATCGTCCTCAGACCAACAACGCAGTTGAAGCGGCTAATAAAAGCATCAAGAGCATACTACGGAAAACCATTCAAAAGTCGCGAGAATGGCATACACAACTACCTTTTGCTTTATGGGGATATCGCACGTCTATTCGAACGTCAACAGGGGCAACCCCATACTCATTAGTATACGGAATGGAGGCGGTACTCCCTATAGAGTTAGAAGTGTCATCTTTAAGAATCATGATGGAGCAGAAAGTACCTGAGGCATTTTGGTTAATGGAAAGGTACGAGGAGTTGGCCTTGATGGACGAAAGGCGCCTCCAGGCTTTATACCACACGCAAGTATATCAGAGAAGGGTTGCTAGAGCCTTCAATAAGAAAGTACGTGTTTGGAACTTGAAAGAAGGCGACATGGTTTTAAAGGAGATAAAGGGACTAGTGTCTGATCCAAGAGGAAAATTTCGACCACATTGGGCTGGTCCTTACATCATCAAGAAGATCTTTAGCGGCAGAGCTACATGGTTGATAGATTTGGACGAGAACGAATTCACAGAGTAAACTAACTTGGACAGTTTGAAGAAATATTACCCTTGAGAGAAGCCCGCTAGGTTGAAAACCCGAAAGGGCGGCCTAGGCAAAAGTTAGGGTTGAGAAAAAAAGCGAGAAGAAAAGCTAGCTTGAAAACCTGAGAGGGCGGCCTAGGAAAAAAGAAAAGAAAAAAAAAGAAAAGGAAGTGAGCAAAATACATGAGTGACCCAAAACCCTCGAACTACGTTATGGCCTAATTCTCCTTTGGGGATACGTAGGTAACCATTACGGTTCGGCCATTCCAAGTTAGTAATTCGTGTCGTCCGGATAAGGAAGTACCTTGGAAGCAAGCAACGCGCTAAGGAATTCGATTGGATTTCAGACACTAGGGGCATTTTTCCCGCGAGGTGATTGTTTGAAGGACTAGTTAAGGGTTTTTAGTTGGAATTCCGTTTGATCGATGAAGGATTCGGTGAAAGTTAGCAATTATTTCCTTGAGTTTTTAGAGCATGATATCAAGAGTGAGCCGATGCACAAGTACAGTTGAAAGCTGAAAAGGAAATTCTCATTGCTAGGAATACTCATACTAGGGGCATAGCTGCCAATCTTCCTAAGACAAAGTCATAAACTAAGGGCATAAGGGAAAAAGGAACATCAACTAATCAAGGGCATAATGAAATAAGCAAACGAGAAAAACAGGCATCTTCTTTCTTTTATATGTCTTCTAAGTCTCCCATTCCTTCTATAATGTCATAGTCCAGATTGATACCACCGAACCAAGGCAAACTAGGATCGACGTCCATGGTAGCATCAACAGTCAGAGAAAGTTCCAACTCAAGATAGTATTCCTCATCGGGTTGCACAATAAGGACGCCAGGGGCAAGCATTCTCCGATTAGCCCAAGTTGTTGGATAGCGCCGCCATACCTTGGGGAACCGCACAGTACCACGTCATAGAGCATCTCGAAAGTTTGAGCATGAGAGAACTGGCATTGGATCTGACCAGGAAAGTAGACGGTGGAAGCCCGTAAACCCAAGAGCATCACCAAACCTGGAGCAAATAGTTCACTGATCATGGGACCCTCACGGAAGTTTTGCAAGCTCCACCGGATTTTGTGCGACTCCCTCGCCTTGAGCCACTCGAACCATTGGTCCTCATTAGTGCAGTAATCACGGACGGCATAGCACAAGTATGTGATGGGAGTATAGTCTTCAATCACCTGAGTAGTGGTAAGCTTGAGTTGGTCACTCAACCACATCTGTCAAAAAGAAGAGAAAAGAAGTCAAAAAAAAAAAGAAAGGAAAAAAAAAGGGAGAAAAGAAAAAAATATATATGGAAAGTACTTGGAAGAGAGACCAAAGCAAGAGTTACCTGAAGAAGTAAAGGACTTCCGCCAATGTCTGTTGTCGGATCAAACCAATGAGCCTCAAGGGAGATCAAAGTTTCCACCAAGATGGTAAGGATAGGATTCCTCCCCTCAAGCATCTGGGCTACCACCTCAAGAATCCGGATGCTAGCCTTGCCATGCCCATCCACCAAAAGAAAACCGGCCACGAAGCAGATCAGGAAGGCGTTAAGACGGCACTGCTCATATGTCGAATTACCCGGATGTCTGTTTACCCAAAAATGCCCCATGAGTCCGAGAACGTCAAGCTCTCCATCAGACGTAAGCTTTTTGCATGTGAATTTGGACAAACTACATAGACTTTGGAGAGTCTCCCTGAAAGGGCGACGAAAAAGAGGAACCACCGGTGGACCGCTAAGCCCCATGCCCGCAAGAAACTCAAACTCATCAATGGTAGGGCATAGCTCTTCCATGTTAAACCGAAAAACATGGTGGGTCTCATCCGAAAAATGGGCAGCCGCACTCAAAAGAGAAGGACATGGAAGCAATCGCGAAAGCTCAAGCAACGCCCCAATACCACAAGTACCCAACCGAACCCGTTCCACCCAGTGAGCTCGGACCTCCAACCCTCTAAGTTAAGCATGAAAGAGGAATCCATGGAAAAAAGGGAAGGGAAACAAAAAGGACTGACCTAGCAACAAGGAAGGAGCAAAGAGAGAGAGGAGTGGAAGAAATTTTTGTGAATTGAAAGCTAGGAGGTACCATGCTTATATAGGGAATTTTTCGGACCAATCCTAGGAGCAATCGGACAAGGATTTGAGCATGGAAGGATCCAGAACGAAGCAGAAGCGAGAGAAGAGCAGGAAAAGGAAACAAAAGGGCAGAGCCGGACCGACTCTGGGCTAGGGCCGGACCGGCCCTACTGGGCAGTCGGTCGGCCAGCTTTGTTTCCTTGTTCGCGCGAAGTTTGACCAGTTTTTGGCGGTTTTAGGACTTCCTGTTTGAATTCGGACGCGCGATTTGATCTTTGGGAAGCAATCTAGTGCCTTGGTGAGGTGGATTATCACTCCCCTTTGAGTCCCTCTTTGTTACCTTATTCGTTTTTTAGTCCTGTTTGGTATCCTGTCGCTTATTCGCGTCTTTGAGTCAGTCGGGTGACTTCCACTAGGGTTGAATCAGAAAGAATTTACGATATTGGCAAGCATGATCTAAGTTCCACAGCATTCATGAACTGGATAATGTCAAGTGGTGGATACAAGTGCACAGCATAAGTTCGATAGTACAAGATCGAATAGTCGGCAGCGTACACAAGCCAAATACATAAGTGCAAGGAAGGAAAAGGAATATCACGAGTGTAGCCGTATAAGTCACTAGCCCCGCTTAGCCAAGGGCTTCCTGCGAACCGAGCGCCTGAGCGGTGTAGTGTCTAGCTCTGTCATGCTAGGTTTAGCACTAGTACTAGGACCCGCCGCATCGTAGTCAGAATAGGAATGTCGGCCGCGTGTGGTCTCGCTCTCTTCTTCTATGTCCTATGCAGATCTTCTTCGAGACGTGCGAGCACCACCTTGTCGTGAGGAGCCTCCTCCACGACTTCCCCCTCCCCCATTGTTGGTATGATCGTGATTCCCAGTCAACTGAACCTACAAGAGAAGCGCGTGCATGTCAAAAACAAGGAAAGTTATGAATATGCAAGGAAAAGAACCAAGTTAAGGAACATACCACGGTGTCAGCAGCACCGCAAGTGCAACCGTCCACCACCAAGCGGCAAACTTGTGCATATAAGCCCGCATGGCATTAGCAGCATGAACGCAGCGTTGGGCCACAACCCGAGGCACCTGTATGAGTTGAAACATTTCACAATTCAAGAGCAAGGCATGAAAAGGACGGCAAAAGTATAGAAATGGAACAAGAGACGTACCGGACCGATCCCAGGAGGAAGCCGGATCTCTACATGCCTAGGCAGTTGAGGTCCACGAAACTGCTTACGTCCTTCAATTGCGTTGTTGAAAAGGTAGCCCGAAGCGTAGGGCTCATGTAGGTAGTAGCATAGTAACCCGGCATAGCCGGAGTCGATTTCCACAAGGACCGAATGGGATCGGCAT
>JAXBDA010006886.1:0-19288 GCA_036023075.1 Gaultheria prostrata
AGTTCCACAGCCTCGCAGCTTTAGGGCATTCCCTAAACAAATGATCTAAATTTTCAGGAGCGTTGTTGCATCTTGGACATTGATCCGAAGTTGCAATGCCTCTCCCCGCACGAAGGAGGTTGGTAGGTCCGGAGTTTATTGTGAAAAATGAGCCATAGAAAAGTTTTAAACTTTTGAGGAATTTTCAACTTCCAGAACCATAACCAACCCTTCATGTCATTAGAATCTTTGTTGAGGAACAGTCTAATTGTGATTTTTGTTGTAGTTAGTTATAACAGTAACCAAAATGACTATTGATTGGAATCAGTGTTCAAAAACAGAGCCATGTGCGATTGTGCTGGAGTAAAACCAGAACTAGTTTTATTGAATAGAAAAAATATATTTATTAATGTTTGGAATAGATTAAAAAGATTAAAATAAAATGAGAAAAAGGCATCGCAACACGAGGAAGCATCACAATAATATTGGGACCTAACCACACGATAATCATATGCCACCACAAATCCAAAGGGAAACGGTTGACAAGATGTCAATTACTAAGAAAGAGAGTACCATAACAATATAACGCCACACCTATCAGCAATTTCCTAACAATGTTCAATCAATAACCACCTGAGATTAATAATAGTGGCAACAATAAAAAAGCAGCATCTTAATTGAGAATGCTAAAAAGTTGATGGAGTCTTGTGCCTTATTGGGGATTCATTATCGAGGAAGTAAGAGCTCGAATATCAAGAATATTATTGAGATGGAAAAGGGGAAATTGTGTGTAGATAGGGAAGCTAGGAATTATGCAGCTTTGGAAGATGGAGATTTGGATGATTTAGAGGATGGCTTCTCTCTTTCTATGGAGTTCTGATTTTCTGTTCTTATCTTGTGCTTTTGGTTCGGATCTTGTTTTGTCCATGGCTATGGTTAGGTGCTTTGGTTAGTCCGTTGTGGTGTCTTTGTGTTTTTTGTTTTGGTTGTTGGTGGCGCCTTGGATATACTGTGTTGAGGCTTGATTTTTTGGTATATTTTGGTGTTGTTTGGTTTTATCTAGTTTGCGTCTTGCCTTCCTGACTGTCTGTTTTCGTTCTTGGATGGTGCTTAATTGTCATTGTGTCTTTGGTCTGTTTATTCTTTGTTCTCTTCAAAGAGTAATAAAAACGTTTTGCCGACCAAAAAAAGAAAGAAAGAGCAGCATGGCAGCAACCAACTGAGCATCAAATAATCCCTGCAGGACAGCAAGCACACCATATTACATCAGCAGCATCCAACCATGCCCGTCATCAATCTGAAATGTAGCAACAGTAGAATGATAAGTAGAAGTAGAAGCACCAGAACTAGACTAGTGATCTTGGAACTTCGTGCATGCCTTGATCAACAATCTATCTCCTTGGCCATGGTTTGGCTGAAACAGTGAAGAACCCTCTTAGTGCAGGCTGTGCAGCCTTTCCAGAGTACTTGTGGAACCTTCCATTCAATTATGGAACCTCCTACACAACTTAATTAGTTTACCCCATGCGATCTCTTGTTTCCTCAACACTTACCAAATTTTCAGACGAGCATCGTATGTAAGTCCATGACATGTCATGACACGGTTAATTTCAGCGCCTATGAGTGTTTGTGCCATATTCACTGAGCTTGGCCTTAACCTAGGGCCAACCTGTCCGAATTACAGGTACCTAGGCTAGTTGGCTCAATGTCAAACCAAAATCCAAATTCAGTCCATGAGCTCGGCTCGACCCACCGCGATCAATAATTTACTGCACGTATCCATAGAAGAACAGAAAAAAAGTCTGGTTGGTGCAATACATCAAAACAAACCAAAGTTGACATTGGAGTGCCGTAGACCGGCTTCATGCAATTAATATGTATTAGTTGAACAATTTCTTTTTGAAAAACAAAATCGAAGTCCAATGTCACCATTCAAACCAGGCACATATTATTTCTTCAATTTATAACCAAGAACTTAAGTACTTCAACCTTACTTAACAGTATACTTTTTAGCAGGAGTCAAACTTTTGCCAACTGTCATGCAAATATGTAATCACTAATCATAGCCTCAGATAATAACATAATCCAACGTCAACGCAGATCAGATGAGCTGTTGAAGAACAGAAGTTCTTTTCATCAATCCTTTTGTACAATTAATAGAAACTTCTTAGATTGGTTATTTGAAAAATGTTATCTTCTTCAACAAGGCTTTTGACCAATTAAATTAAAACCAAATCAAGAAAGTTCTTCTCTCTTGTGCTACTTGAAAAAGAAGGAGATTAATATGTTTTGTTAATTAGCACCGAAATTACACGCATGAAATGATTCGACCCAATAGCTGGGCAAGACGAGTTAATGCCTTCATCAAAAGGCATCAAAAAGGCATTAAACTATGTGTCATTTTCCAGAGCTTTTCTTTTCCTTTTGGAATTTGTGGCGCCAACCCAATCCACAAACTTTGTTTGTCTTTTCCTTTTTGTCATACCTTTGGACAAGGGAGAAAAAACCATTTGTTTAAAACATATTTTATAATATCCGTAAAAAATTAACTCATTCGGATATCGGTAAGGATTTGATCGATTCATTCAGTTTTTATCGTGTCAAACTGAATAAATCAATCAAGCCCTCACCAGTATCTCAATGAATTGATAATTTACAGAAACTCTTAAAACATGTTTTAAAAAAAATTGAACAGCTCCGATCATTTGCTTGAGACTCCGAAATGGATAGTTTATAATTTTTGTGTCAAACGTTGTGTCAAATATTGTGTGATCGGATATATTGCCATATCATTGCTCTTGTACTTTTTTTTCTGATCAGATTGCTCTTGTACTTGGTAGTGGCTCCTTTATCTCGATGTACCCTGTAGTGGGCCGAAATATAACGAAGCATGAGGGCCAAGCTCGGTCCAAGCTTAAAGCCCATCTACCAGGAAAGCCGGACCCATCCCCTAATGAATGGACCGGACTGGATCCCAAACCCAATATAATCGTGCCGAGACAATATGTCTCGGTCAACAAGGAAGATGAACAGGCGTTTCGCCTGAAACAATATTGATCTGGACGAGTAATTCGAGCCGGGTAAACCCGAAATGACTTGCAAGGAACGCAGAAGGCAGCTCATCCGACACGTCATGGGTGACGTCATCCAAGACGGTTATCATGCATGTTCAACTTGTGACAAGCCATGTGCACGTAACTACTCCTCTCTTACGTCATATTGGCGTCGGCCGAGTAATTAGGATACATGTCGTTCAGAGACTCGTGGCATGTGGATGCAATGATAACAGACCGGCGGGTGATGTAGCGTGATATCAGCCGAGCGGCGCGTACAATCCACACCTAAACTTGGAGCCCAAGCCAGGAGTATATAAGCACAGTGAAAGGAACCATAACAGGTACACAGAAGACTTTATACATAACCCTCTACTCTGTACTTCTCTCCAAATCTCTCACTAGACTGTCAGAGTGCCTACCCAATCAACTTCCGGCCGAGTTTGGCACTAAAGTTGCGTGTTCCTTGTGCAAAGTTACTCGAAGCGTCAGAAGAACCAAGGATAAGCTCAGAAGGATCATTTGGACGAGAAAATTTTGGGTGCAAATAGGGTACCACATGGTACCCTTGCACCACATCCGGACCGTCCAATCAACGTATGGACGGCTCGGATCCGAGTACTCTCTCTCCTTCCTTCGATACACTCTCTCTCTTGCTTTTCTCTCTCTTTAATTTGAGCCATTCATGCGTTGATTAGACGATCCGGATATAATGCAAGGGTACCACATGGACGATACTCTATTTGCATCCAAATTTTCTCTAGACCATTTGGACAATGCCACCGCATACCCTTTATCGAGTTTCAAAAAAGCTGCTATAAAGGAGAGATAATAAGAGCCGTTTGTCCTTGGTCGTAGTAATGCCATTTTATCCAATTTTTCTTCTTTGTCTTTGTACTTGTTTTATTTTCTCTTTTTGTCGTTGCAAAAAAAAAAAAGTACTTATAAATAATAATCAGTTCTTAATTTCGGCAATATCTGACCTCACAGTTGAGGGTGTATATGAATATGAGTGGTCAACTAAAGTACTTTTCTTTTCTTAGGGGTGTTTGGGAGCCTATTTTCAGTTTTTTATTTTTAATATTTTGGCTTTTTAATTTTTTGGATTATGGTCAGAATGTGTTTTGATTTGGGAAGAGTGTTTGTGAGAAATATGCAAAATGCATTTTGCAACAGGGGTAGTGTTTGAGAGATATGTGTAGAATACATTTTGAAGGTCGTTTAGTCAAAAAACTCCTCATAACCTACTTTTGACTTCTCCTCTCTTTTCATCAAAATGGAAAATGAGTTTTGAAAGAATGAGTTCTGGGTGTTATCTCCCAAACACCCAGAATTGAAAAATAAAAATTGAAAAGGAGGTGGTCAAACACCCTCTTAATCCATAATAGAAAAGAAGGATATCGAAAAGGAAATCGCTGAACAATATGACCTACTTCCTGCTGACCAAAACAGCAACTCACAATTTTTTTGTTTTTGGATCTACAACAGCAACTCACAAATAACCGGTCTAATAGAGAAATTTTTCAGTGCCTAACGGGTACCACGTGACGGTATCTGACGCACATCTCAACTGTCTCAAAATCCGTGTCTAAAAATGTGTTGGAGTGTCCGGACTTTAAATAAACTCTTCCAGAAAAAAGTTCATAAAATCTGGATTATTTATTGTTGAGATGAACAGTTGTGATGGGATGGGATGCTACGGATATCACGTCAGACACCACGCGCTGCCCACTCGGCACTTAAAAATTTCTCCGTCTTTACTAAAAGTAAAAAGGAACAGTGATTTTTTAAATTTTGTCCAAAAAGTTGCAACTTTAAATGGTCAACAACTGAGAGTGAATCTCATTTGGGGTGAGATTTCCTTGTTCCAGTAGCGTCCAAAAACTTGCAACTTTAACTGGGGAGTGGGGACCTAATTGGGCAGTGGGCAACGCCTCAGGCTAGCCTTTGGCAAAAAGACAATTTACTTCATTAAAAAGTACTTGTTATTTTTGCATCAATATTTTCATGATTCATTGATTTATCTTAACGAGACGAATATAATAAGTAGTATAAAACTATGGTGGTCAATTTTTTTTTAATAAAGCCGAAAGTAAACCAGTTTACTCGTTGAGAGTCAAGACAAATCAATAAACTACAAAAAATTAACGTAAAAATATAAAAAAAATTAAATAAAGATAAAATGACTAAATAAAAAAATCCGTTTAAATTTTTTTTTCCAAAGGAGGCCTAACCTCCCAGTACAATTTGATCAGAGGATGAGGCCCACAAAGGCCCAAACTTGACACTAATAAAACTGGACACGGTCTGTCTGACCAGGTATTACCTCAAAGCTAAGTCTCTCCGTGTACAATTTGATTAAAAAGACTGCCACTACAAGCCTACAACATTAGTCCAACTGGAACATGTATTGCAAAAATTTCGACTCGGTCAACAAGAACCCCAAAGTCAAATTGTTCTTTTGTTTGAGTAATTGAACTTCGCTTAAAATTAATATAATGCTCATTAATTAACATTATTTCCCATTTCCATTGTCAAAACTCTCAAATTTTTTATCACAAAAACTGGTAAGCTTTCTACCTATAAAAGGACGTACATCTTAATCTCCATCATCACACTGCAATTTGAAAGCACAATTATACATAGGTCCCCAGTTAAATTTCAATCGGTAACCATGGCCGAGATTGTTCGATCTTTTGTGTGTTTCGTTACTGTTCTTGCCATAGTTGTCCTAATCCCTACTTCATCGGGACAATTAACGGTTGACTTTTACGACAAAGTTTGCCCCCAGGCATTACCCACGGTCAAATCTATCGTCCAGCGTGCGATCGCGAGTGAGGCACGCATGGGAGCATCGCTTCTCCGCCTTCATTTTCATGATTGTTTCGTCAACGTAAGCTACCATGATTTCGACCAATTGTATTCATTAAAATGCATTGTCTGTCTTATTCTCATTTATTCGCAACGAGTCACCCTTTTGAATGTTGGGTATACAGGGTTGCGACGGATCAGATCTGCTAGACAACACGGCTAACTTCACGGGTGAGAAGACGGCTATTCCCAACTTGAATTCACTCAGGGGATTCGACGTGGTTGATGAAATAAAAGCAGCCGTAAACTCAGCTTGCAATGGCAATATCGTCTCCTGTGCAGATATCTTAGCCATTGCAGCTCGCGACTCCGTCAACATTGTAAGTAGCAAATCAATTTACCTTAAAAAAAATAAAAATAAAATTGTTACGGTACCAATTTAAACTCTTATTAGAACCACAATAACTCCATTTTTTTTAATACTATCTATTTATTTGTGTTTTCAGTTAGGAGGTCCATGCTACAATGTGTTACTAGGCAGAAAGGACTCATTAACAGCAAGTTTGGCCAATGCGAACGCAGACATTCCATCCCCATTTTCCAACTTCTCAGGCCTCCTCTCAAACTTCCAATCTCATGGTCTAGATCTTAAAGACTTAATTGTCCTCTCAGGTGGCCACACCATTGGCCTTGCAAGGTGCAACAGTTTCAGGTCCAGGATTTATAACGACACCGATATTAATCCTAGTTTCGCAGCCTCCTTAAAAAACGCATGCCCTGTTAACGAAGGAGGAAACAACACGGCTCCACTTGATGCAACTACAACGATATTCGATACGGTGTATTTCCAGGGGTTGATGCAGCAAAAGGGTCTACTCCATTCGGATCAGGAGTTATTCAATGGCGGTAACAGTCAAAGCGTTGATCTGGTGAAGTACTACAGCAATAATCGAGCTGCGTTTTGGGCGGATTTTGGTGCGTCAATGATTAAGATGGGAAATTTGCCCCCTGCTAGTAGCAATGGACAAGTTAGATTGAACTGCAGAAAAGTTTATTAATTGAATTCTCTAGCTAATTGATTAGCACATCACCGCATGTCACATTTGTTAACCATCCATTCCAATAGTTCCCCTTTTTTCTTGTTTCTGCAGATTGCAATTGTATTGACTTGTTATTTCATGTTTCATTTCGCGGATTTGAAATGTTTGTTGTTGTTGTGTTGTTATTTCTTGTGATAATGAAATGAATTTTACTTTGTTAAATGGTTGTTCCATTGTCTGCGAGAGTATTTTTTTTTTTTTGCACGGCGAAAAAGGGATTTCATTACTCCAAAAAAACAGATACAACCAAAAGCCACAAGCCCCAAAATAAGGCATGGTTGGCAAGGAATCAACCAGCCAAAATACCAGCCAAACCAAACAACAACTTGAAACAAAACAAAAACATCTAAAAAAACACCTCATGATGCCTCCACAATCCTCGGATGATAGCAAAGAAATTTTGGAACAACCCACCGATAGACTAGCCCAATCTCAGAGACCCCAGCCAACACCCAGAACCCATCCCAAAGAGACCCCAAAAATAGGATGCATCCAAAGAGCTCAAAAGGCTGAATAAGAAATCAATATTGAAAAACCTCCAAGCTCCCACTTTGACTAAACCCAAAATCCCACTCTAAGATTAAAGATCTCCACCAGTTCCATGAAGATGATAGCTTTGAAATGATGAAAAATACTTTCAATACTCAAAATCCAAAAGGACCAGAGAGCTGCCAAAGAATGCATATACAAACAAAACATCCCAATTAATTCCCCATCATACCCGATCGAAAATCACACCAAACAGACCACACAAAGGGGCAATGAATTGTTGTATGACAAAATGAATTTCAGATAATAAGATTTTTGAAAAGAGAAATAATATGGAGACGGTCAGAATTTGGCAAAAATATAATGACCACATGGTGCAAGGAAGCGTATTGAAATAAAAGAACACGGTACAAAGAGAGTCACGAATAAATTTGAGTTAGAAATATTCTCTCTACTAAACGATATTTAGAAAACTTCTCAAATTTTTCATTAATCAAATCACAGACAAACCAACCGAAACCTAAAGGCTTACATCATTAGTTGTAATGATAGCGTAAAAACACTAAAATCAAAATAAAAAAATGGAAAACTAAATCTAAATCTTTTATTTCTTTTTCTTGAAAAGTAAAAGAGAATTTTATTACTCTTTGGAACTGATTACAAAAAGATTAACGGGAATCAAGGAAACAACATCACAATGCGAGGAAGTATCCGAACTAGGTTGGTACCCAACCTCACGGCAATCATATGCCACCAAGGACCCTAAATAGATAGAGTTGACCAGAAGTCAACAGAAAACACAATCCCAGTTACAACACCAAACACCTGATACATCACTAATGGTGGACAAAAAGAAGTGAAATATGATCAACAGTAGCATAAAGCAGTAGCAGAGCTACCAATTAAGACCACCAGCGGCAGCCGGCAGCAGCAGAAATCCATCCTCAAAGTGGTTTTTGTTTCTCATATTCAAGAGGGACCAAAGGACTGCCGGCCGGGGGAATACAGTCCCAAATTTGGAGAACAAGAAAATAATAAAAAGGAAATAAAATCAACCTAAATAGGAAAACATACTAATAATCTAGGCAATTAGAATCGTTAGATAACAAGGCACTCTCAAACGGAGCCTTAAATCTTATTGAATTGAATTGAGAACGACAATGTAAGATCTTGGAAAGGGGACGACAAATCGTTGTTTCCTGCGCTTAAACTCGGCGTGGTCGAGTCTCTTCTGCGTAATTGAACTGCCCATGTTGGTCCACCCAACTGATCCCCAAGTAAAAGATAATTAAGCCTTTCGGCATGTTAAGAAATATTGTCCCACATTGCTTAGGAGAGGAATGGGTGATCACTTAATATATGCTGTGACCTCTCCACTCATTGCCAATTGATTTTGAGTTGGATGTTTCCACATGGTATCAGAGCATGGCCCATTCCACTCCACATTAAAAGAAAAAAAAATCACAATCTACACCCCACGACAGACCAGCAAAAAGGCTGCACGATGATAGGACCCAAAAAGTGGCAACACGTGACAGACCTCAAATGCGGCTGCACGTGAGGGGGGATGTTAAGAAATATTGTTCCACATTGCTTAGGAGAGGAATGGGTGATCACTTAATATATGTTGTGACCTCTCCACTCATTGCCAATTGGTTTTGAGTTGGATGTTTCCACACTTTGTTATTAGAGTCTTCTTGATATATCTAAGGAGTCCAAAATACTAACTCTTTGAGCTACATTTTTTAGAGTCCTTTTTGGTATTTTTTGAGGAGTCTGAAATATCCTTTAGCCCAAACAATTACTAACTTGCCTTCCATTTGACGAAAACTTTTTAAAAAATTAAGCAACAAGACTCTAAAAATATATTCCAGTGCTTGTACACACAAATTGAGGACTTTGACAGGAAAATTTCTTTACAATTGAATTAACCAAATTAACAAGAAGGGAATACAGCATAGTAATTGATTAGAAACTTTGACGTGTTACGTGAAAAATGTTTCGTGCAGTGTGTGTGTTACAGGGGATTGTGAGGAAACAAGACCCCATGTTTGAGGAGTCATAATGGCTCTTACAAAAATCCTACGAAAAATTTCTAAAATATCTAACCTAAGATCTGGCGATTACAATTAATGTCGGACCCTTTTCCACCAACTCTCCTAAAACCAATTGGTTGTAGGAAGGGTTTCAATTAAGTCTTTTATGGCATTCGACATCACACCCGCAAGTCTGTTTTTAGAGCGGTCGCAGAGAGTGGCATCGTGTAACCAAATCCATGGGGGCACTCCGGGCCCAACAATCCCTCACTCACGGTGACGCTCCGAACCCATGACCTCCTGGCTCTGATACCACTGTCGGACCGCTTTTCCACCAACTCTCCTAAAACCAATTGGTTGTAGGAAGGGTTTCAATTAAGTCTTTTATGGCATTCGACATCGCACCCGCAAGTCTGTTTTTAGAGCGGTCGCAGGGAGTGGCATCGTGTAACCAAATCCAGGGGGCACTCCGGGCCCAACAACGAGCTAGTCGAACATTTGGCCACGCTTTGACACGAGCACTTGGCACCCGCATACATGTCTGCTAGGCCAGGCATTTGGCACAACAGATGAACACTCTGTCATTGTTGTTTTAGACATCACGGGATGCTGTAAGGTAACCCGTGAGTCGTGACACTACACATTGATGGGTATTAATTTGGACCAAACTCACTAGCCCCATCCCTAACTTAGGGCCAAGCCGTCCAAATTATTCCCATATTCGGTCCATGAGCTGGATTAAGCCCTCCACCGGTAACGCACTGCACCTGTCCACAGATGGGAAAAATCAAAGTTGACATTTAATTAGAGTGAACTAGACTACATGCAAACAAGTGGTTTAATTTTATATACATATATACAAAGCAATGTCAATGTGTCTTAGGCTAGTTTGTGCGCCCCTCAGACTCATCCCTACAATCCCTCCCATAGCCGTTTCATACGTTTACGAGTGGGCCGGGTTAAGATTGCCCGAAAAATTGCTGGCAAGGGAAATTGAACCTGAAATCTTACATGGAAACAAACTCCTAAGCCTCAAGCCTATGACGGCCACTTGGCCAACCCGAACGGATAACTGCTAGAAATACCTTGATCATACATTACTTAACTTCTTCATGTTCTTAAAGAGGATGTCTTCTTGAGCAAGGCCTTGACCAGTAGAAACTAAGGACGGACTTGTACTGAAATACATTATTTAAAAAATACTCTTTCCTCCTTCCATTTTTATTGCATTGAATAGTAACTTTTCTTCTTTCTTATTCAGGTAACGAATATTTAGGTACTATTTGAATGCATATGGATCTTGATTCTTACTGTGTGGATCACGTTGTCATATAGTATTTTATTAGATTTGATCTTTACTTAAGAATAATATGCTTCCTCCCGGCTTCTTTATTAACTAAAATATATGCTGGAAAACTTCCATTGACAACTAACTACTAACCGCTGATGTATATCGCTGTGGCAAAAAAAAAGCTTTCATTGACTAACAGAAAGCCCACATGTTAGTGTCAAAATGGCTTCACCGAAGTTATTTTATGACTTACAAAAAAAAAAAAAAATCTTTTAAAATCAAATAGCAATGTCATTGCACAAATTTAGTGTTAGATTGGCACAATCTCAAATTCTTATCACTGAATTAATTAATTCATGTCATTAATTTTTAGATATAAATCTAGTGGCCGGCTCAAATGATGTGAAAGATGTGAAATATATTCTTACATATTTGCAGATTTTGGCTTTGAAATTAAGACTTAATAGGCTTATGCGTGGAATTACACTAAAATATTGAATTATGGTACCGTAACAAGCAATAAAGTAAACCGAGTAAGCTTGCACCGAGCTTATAAAAGGATGCACATCTTAATCTCCATGACATACAAAGCAATTTGAGAACACAATTAAGTTCCTGATCAGTTAAATCTCAGATCGGTCAATCACCATGGCCGCTAACATTTGTCATTCTTTTGTGTGTTTCGTTTTTGTTCTTGCTATAGCTGTCCAAATCCCTACTTCTTCTGGACAATTAAGAACTGACTTAACAACTGACTATTACGCCAACTCTTGCCCCGGGGCATCGAAAACAGTCAAAGCAATCGTCAAGAATGCAACCTTGTTCGACCCCCGCATGGGAGCGTCTCTGCTCCGCCTCCATTTTCATGATTGTTTCGTCAACGTATGTTCCTTGCTATACAAAATAAGTACTAAATTCATTACAATTAATAAATGCGCGTTATGTACTATTCTACTCATTGAGTATTTGCTACCTTTAACTGTTTTTTGAACACTGGCTGGATGCATATATATGCAGGGCTGCGATGGATCGGTTCTATTGGTTGACATGCCTACCTTCACCGGTGAACAGACGGCTATTCCCAACAACAATTCACTTAGAGGATTTGACGTGGTTGCTAAAATAAATAATGCCTTAAACAAAGAATGTGGCTGTGTGGTGTCCTGTGCTGATATCTTGGCCATGGCAGCTCGCGACTCTGTCGCTTCTGTATGTAGTAAATCAACATATGCCTGTATATTTAAACTCTCATATATATATATATATATATATATATAGGAAGATGATCTTATAAGGGCTCCCTTACATAGCTTACGATCCTCTTCCTATATATATATCTTCCAATAAGGACCCCTTATTGAACTTACCATAAGGACCTCTCATTTCCGGATCAAATTTTGACGATCCAAACTGCTCAATGTTTTTAAAACGTGTCTTTAAGGGGCCCCGCGAGAAATCATAAAAAAAAATTACCTGGAAGGGCTTGATCCGATCAGTTTTCGATAAAAACGTTATATATAGCGTTTTTATCAAAAAATGATCGGATCAAGCCCTTCCAGCTATTTTTTTTATGATTTCTCCTAGGGACCCTTAAAAACACGTTTTAAAAACATTGAGCGGTTTGGATTGTCAAAATTAGGTCCGAAAACACGAAAATTGGCTTGGTCCTTATGATAAAGTTCAATAAGGGCCCCTTATTAGAAAGAGATCAATATATATAGTACACTTCCAGTCCGGACGTTCGGACCACTATTTTTTCGTCACTTTCCGGACCAAAACTTGACGATCCGAACCGTTAGATGTGTTTAAAACGTGTTTTTAAGGTCCAACGCGAGGATTCGTTAAAAAAAATACTCGGAAGGGGTTGATCAGAGCAGTTTTTGTTAAAAACGCTATAGGATTGTCGAGATTTGATCCAAAACTATGAGGTCCGGATTTTATTCACCTCCGAACGTTCGGAGGTGAAGTAAACTGTATATATATACTTGTCGGACCGCTTTTCCACCTACTCTCCTAAAACCAATTGGTGGTAGGAAGAGTTTCAATTAAGTCTTTTATGGCATTCGACATCGCACCCGCAAGTCTGTTTTTAGAGCGGCCACAGGGAGTGGCATCGTGTAACCAAATCCATGGGGGCACTCCGGGCCCAACAATCCCTCCCTCACGGTGACGCTCCCGCGACTCGAACCCATGACCTCCTGGCTCTAATACCACTTGTCAGACCGTTTTTCCACCAACTCTCCTAAAACCAATTGTAAAATCCTAGATCGCCTAGGTTTAATAATTTGCTAGGTTTTGTTTATCTCAATAAAAAAAATAACATATGAACCAATCACAAACAAAAAGCAATTAAACAGATGAACACCATGATATACGTGGAAAATCCTAAATAGGTAAAAAACCACGGGAACGAATCAAAACCACTATAATCATTGTGCAGTTACAGATATACCTATCCAAACGAAGTAAATCCTTACAACGTTCAGTATCACCTGCCGAGTCATATGTACACCGTACCCAGTGATCTTGATCACCAACGCCTTGAATCTTCAAGCCCTCCGAATACTCTCAGAAATCCACACGTGAGAACTCCAAGACCCAATCAAGAGAAAGGAAGTCTAGTGCTGCTCCTTTGTGTTTTCTTTTCCTAGAATATTAAGCTGCCGAAGTTCATATCTTCGTGATCAATGCCGCAGCCCACATCCTCTGTATTGATCCGTGGTTCATTTTTTCTTCTAATAACTTCCCCCTTTATAATGTGACTGCCAATTGTATTTCCTTGTTGAGGAAAAATTCTCTTATAGAAATAAAAACTTTCCAATATGATTAGGTCCCATATCACTTCCGTGCAAAAGGTTCCGAATATTAATGCCCTAGCACTTTGATTAACTACATTCATAGGGTCCCTCGTTACAAGACACATTAAATTCCTTTCACATCTTATACAGACACTTTACCTAGAAAATTAAGGAAAAATAATAAAATTACAACTCGATATAAATATGTATTTTGTCATATGAAATTGTCAAAATAAGAAGACTCCGGAATTTGGTCATATATATAACTAGTACTCCCTCCGTCCCTTTTTAAATGTGTACAATGGGAGTACGTGCATTTTCAAACCCCTAAAAAATGTATTTTTCTATACAATTTTATGTCTTTCTTTACACCAAATTAAAGTGCTCAAAGAGTACTTTAATTTGGTGCAAAAAAATTTCAAAAATTTTGAGTAGAAATACATTTTTTTACGTCCTAAAAAATACACGTTTCCCAAAGCACACATTTAAAAAGGGACAGAGGGAGTACCTCCTAACAAACTTTTGTGTTAAAATTTACATGTTAAAATTCTCGTGTTGTGTTTTTCAGTTGGGAGGTCCACGGTACAAGGTACTACTAGGCAGGAATGACTCAAAAACAGCAAGTTTCAATGCTGTACTCCAGAACCTCCCAGCCCCATTTTTCAACTTCACAACCCTCGTCGCAAACTTCGAATCTCATTTTCTAAACCTAAATGACTTAGTTGCCCTCTCCGGTGCCCACACCATTGGCTTTGCAAGGTGCATCAGTTTTATGCAAAGGATTTACAACGACGTCGACATTAACGCGACTTTCAAAGAAGAATTACAACAGGTGTGCCCTAATAACCCCAACAGCGTCGATGCCAGCGGGTTGTGGCCACTTGATAACACTACAACACGATTCGACACGAGGTACTATCAGATGTTGACGCAGCAAACAGGTCTACTCCATTCGGATCAAGAGCTGTTTAGCGGTGGTAACAGTACGAGCGCTCAAATGGTGACCGACTTTATCAATGATCAGAATGCTTTTTTTGAGGCTTTTAAGGTGTCCATACTCAAAATGGGAAATTTGCCTCCTACTAACAGTAATACTGAAGTCAGATGCAACTGCAGCATACCTAATAGTATTAGTCCCTCTCCCTCACCGGCCCCGGCCCCGCCTGCTAGTTCACCTAATAGTCCTCCCTCTCCCTGCCCACCACCTCCTAGTTCGCCCAATTCTGTAATTTCAGTCTCAATTGGTTTGCCCAATCCTGGAATTTCAGTCTCAGTTAATCCGTGAACTTCAGGTTTTTTTTTTTTACATTGTGTGAGTGCGATTTCGCTAATGCATCATTGATCATTAGCACATCACAGCTGCATCCTATAACCTAAGTACATTATAGCTCCTGTTTACCAGCAGCCAAATGCATGGAATATGTAATTAATTTCTTTTTTTCTTTATTTTTTTTCCTGCTTCTGCAGATTGTACTAATAATCTTGTTGATATGTTTGTTGTATTATCATTTTCTGGACGTAATGGATAATAAAGCCGTTTACTTTCTTAAATGGTGGTTCGATTTTTTGCAACAAAATTTAGTCAAAGAAAGAATCAAAACCAAAGCGGATTATGATTATAACCCATTTACTCCAAGTACAAAATTAAGCATTCTTCCACCAAAAAATCTTTAGCAAACAAAAACTACTTGTAAAGTGAATATCCAACACGATAAATCTGTGCGTACAGATATTGGTCCGAGCCGTTCATTTTGTAGACAATCATTTTTCCTATGCTTCCTCGAGAAATCAAATAAATTGTATTTGTGTTGATTTATCGATTGTTCCAGAATTTCAGACTCAAAATTCTTAGTTAAACATTGGATTTATCAATCGACCAAGTACTTGGGGATATCCGATTGAGCTGATTTCTCGCTTAGGGACTCTAAAAATTATTTTTTACCAAATTGAACGGCTAGGATCACCTGTATGGCTGTATAAGACCCAAGGTGGACTCCACATACAGGATCTGTGCACCAATTCAACTACAAGTTTCATATCGAGTATCACATTTTTGCTGGCTTATTGACATATTTGGTCCCCAAAGTATGCCCGCGGTGTCATTTTGGTCCCCAACGTTTGAAATTGTGTCGTTTTGGTCCCTACCCCTCACGTCGTTCCTCCTCTCCGTCAAATTGAGGAGCACAAGGGGTATTTCACATCATCTGCTCCATCTCAAAACCAGACAAGTTGATGAAAAAGAAAAGAAAAAAAACCATATGAGATTACTTCGGTTTGTAATCGTCAGTGGGGTCTGAGAGGAGCCTATGGGCAGAGCTAAGGCTTAAACATATCAGAAGTAGGAAGCCTATGAGATGCGCTTTTGTGGCACCATTTTGTGAGTTTTTTTTTTTTTTTACCCTGTCTTAAACCATGGAGATGCACTTTTGTGACGCCCATGGAGATTTTGCAGTGGTTAGTTCAAAGGTTTTAGAGTGTAAATTTGTTCACCTTCACCTAATGAGGGAAATTTGTTCACCTTCACCTAATGAGGGTGAACAAAACCCACACTCTGATTGGTTGAAATGGTATGAGGTCCATCAGAAATGGTGTGGATCCTACCATAAAGTGATGTCATACCATTTCAACCAATCAGAGTGTGAGTTTTGTTCACCCTCATTAGGTAAAGGTGAACAAATTTGCACTCTCATTGAGTACAAATGTGTTCACCTTCACCTAATGGAGTACAAATTTGTTCACCCTCACCTAATGAGGGTGAACAAAACTCTCACTCTGATTGGTTGAAATAGTGTAGGATCCATAGAATCAATACATTTTTTGGTAAGCATGACATCACTTTGTGGTGGGATCCACACCATTTGTGATGGACCCCATACCATTTCAACCAATCAGAGTGTGGGTTTTGTTTACCCTCATTAGGTGAAGGTGAACATCACAAATGGTGTACTCAAGAGCGGCCTCCTCAATGACGTCCTTTCTGTTTTCCCATTCTCAAAATACGACGCGACTTGATACGCATCGAGGCGAGAAACTTGACAACTCTGCTCTAGATCGACACGGCCGAGTCGAGAAACTTGGCCATGGATTCGCTCTTAGCCTTCTCTACGAGTCAAGAAACTCAGCCATGAATGTCGGTGGTAGCCTGGATGATGGGTTTTTTTTAGAGTTGGAGAGAAATGAAGGTGAATGAAAAATGGCTGGGAGTGGCAGGGAGTGACATTGTGTAATCAAATTCATGAGAGCACTTCGGGCCCAACAAGAACCATATATGCACCAAACCTTCATCCCACCTAATGGATTGATATTCTTAACTTTCCTCAAGATTCCTCCCATTCATTATGGAATTCATAAAAAAATCCTCGTCACATAAAACTAGAGAAAAACAATATTTGAAAACCAGCTGGGATGGAATGTAAAAAAAATAAAAAAAAGCAAAAACTACAATGCGAACATTTATCGACTTAGAAAATGTAATATTATATTTCTCATAAGTATACGCATGTAAAGTACCAAAAAATTAACATTAATTCTTGCAAAAAAAATTTAGAGGGTTTTTTTGGTTGACGAAATTAATTGTGGGTTTAAGGAAATTACACTGCAAAAAAAAGTAACTCGCTGATAACCGGTCTAAGTAACCAAAAAAGAGAGGAAGAGATTACTTTCTTCTCCCAAAAAGTTGGAATTAACTTCAATAATCAACAACAAGAAATGGACTGATCAGGAAGGTCCTCCCCCAAGGCGATTAATTAGCTGCTTAAATCATAGTAATTTATAACTCTTATTCTAATTGAACACGACTTCACCACCCGTTCAAATGGCACATGCATATGGATCTTGATTATTACTGTGTTGATCACGTTGTCATATATTTTATTAGATTTGATATTTACTTAAGAATAATATGCTTCCTCCCGTTAACTAAAATAATATGCCGTGAAACATCCATTGACTAACAGCAAGCCCGCACTTAGGTGTCAAAATGAAGGAATTTTTCCGTGCCGAGTGGGCACTGCCTACATGGTGCCTGAGCGCGCATCTCGGCCATCAAAAATGTTTTCAACAGCTCAAATTTTAAAGAGACAAAGAAGAGAGAGAGAGTGGGAGAAATTTGGACGGAGATATGCGCTCCACACCATGCGGCCTTGACCGCTCGACACTGCAAAATTTCTCATTAAAATGGCTTCGCCAAAGTTATTTTATGACTTGCAAAAAAAAAAAAAAAAACCTGCAAGAAACAAATAGCGTTGTCATTGCACCAATTTAGTGTTAGTTTGGCATTATGCGTGGAATAACACTAAAATATTGAATTGTGGTACCGAAACAACCAATCAAGTAAACCGAGTAAGCTTGTACCAAGCTTATAAAAGGATCCACATCTTAGTCTCCAAGACATACAAAGCAATTTGAGAACACAATTAAGTTCCTGATCAGTTAAATCTCGATCGGTCAATCACCATGGCAGCTAATATTTGTCATTCTTTTGTGTGTTTCGTTTTTGTTCTTGCCATAGCTTTCCAAATCCCTACTTCTTCTGGACAATTAACAACCAACTATTACGCCAACTCTTGCCCCAGGGCATCGGACATAGTCGCAGAAGTCGTCCAGAATGCGACCAAATATGACCCCCGGATGGGAGCGTCTCTTCTCCGCCTCCATTTTCATGACTGTTTCGTCAACGTATGTTCCTCACTCTACAAAAAATAAGTCTTAAATTCATTAGTACAATACATGCATGCGCGCTCTATATTATTCTGATTTATTTGCTGCCATTAATTTAACTGTTTTTCAACACTTGGTTGTACATGCAGGGGTGCGATGGATCTGTTCTATTGGCTGACACGCCTACCTTTACCGGTGAACAGACAGCTGTTCCCAATAACAATTCACTTAGAGGATTTGACGTGGTTGCTAAAATAAATGCTGCCTTAAACAAACAATGTGGCTGTGTGGTGTCATGTGCAGATATGTTGGCCATGGCAGCTCGCTACTCTGTCGCTGATGTAAGTAGAAAATCAACAAAGACCTGTATAGTATTTAAACTCTATAATTATTAGTACCACCTAGCTAACTTATCAATTTGTTATGTTTTTTGCAGTTGGGTGGTCCAGGGTACGACGTATTACTAGGCAGAAAGGACTCAAAAAACGCAAGTTTCGCTGCGGTACTCCAGAACCTCCCATCCCCATTTTCCAACTTTGCAGCCCTTGTCGCAAACTTCGCATCTCATTCTCTAAACCTAACAGACTTAGTTGTCCTCTCCGGTGCCCACACCATTGGCTTTGCAAGGTGCATCAATTTTATGACTAGGATTTACAAAGATGGGGACATTAACGCGACTTTCGCAGGAGAATTACAACAGGTGTGCCCTAATAACCCCAACAGCGTCAATGCCACCAGCGTGTTGTGGCCACTTGATAACACTACAAAAGTATTCGATAAGAAGTATTATGAGATGTTGCAGCAGGAAACGGGTCTACTCCATTCGGATCAAGAGCTGTATAGCGGCGGTAACAGTACGAGCGCTAACCTGGTGACGTACTTTAGCAATAATCAGGATGCTTTTTTTGAGGCTTTTAAGGTGTCCATAATCAAAATGGGAAATTTGCCTCCTTCTAACAATAATACTGAAATCAGATGCAACTGCAGCATACCTAATAGTCCCTCTCCACCTCCGCCTTCCCCTCCCCCTCCCTCTCCCTCCCCCCCTCCGCCTTCCCCTCCCCCTCCCTCC
>JAXBDA010006887.1:0-19286 GCA_036023075.1 Gaultheria prostrata
TCGAAATTAGATATACCTCTCTCTAAGGCAAGAACTTTACTTGAAGGCTCAGGACCGAGCAAGTACTGAGATAGGTTCTCAGCAGTAATAAGAAGGTTGACGGAGTGAACGTCGTGTTTTCTAGCACAAGCTACCTCAGCCTCGATGTTTTGGCTAGTGGTAAAATGACCGCGGCCTGCAGGCAACGATGAAAAGATCAGCCCAAGTTCATAGAAATTACGGCAAAAGAAATAAAACAAGTACAACGAACAAGTTAGCTTACTCTCAGGCAAAATGATTCCCCATTTCTTATGGATGGATGGGGCTTTGGGTTCTTCCCATTCGGGGAACTCCCAGCCTGAACCACCCAACACGACGAATTTATCCTTCCAAAACTTGTGGGAAGTGGGGAGGTCTGTAAGAATGGGCTGGCTAGCGTCCCTCTCCGAAAAGTACCACCACCCCTCAAAGCTCGGAAGCTTCTTGATCGAGTAGAGGTTGAGAAAGGCTTCAACGGTCAGGGTAGATTGGCCGTCCGACATAGCCTTCCAGAGGACCGCACACCCGATTATGTGCCTCTACGAGTTGGGGGCTATCTGAGCAGGGGCGAGCCCGAAAAATTCTAAGATCTGTCTGACAATCTGGGGGATAGGGAATCGAAGACCTCCTTCGAAAGCCCCCATATACAGACAGAACTCGTTGCCCAGGTTAGAGCAAGCTCGTTCGTCTTTAGTAGGAGGTCGGAGAGTGATAGACTCGGGAATTTGGTATCGGGCTCTAAGGGCTTTGACATCGTCCTTCGTGATAGTGGAAGAAAAGCTGTTAGCAGAATAGCTCGCCATCTGGGCTGCCAGCATAGCGTCAATATCAAAAAAATTAGTCGGACTGTTGGATTCAAGCACCGTGGCTCTATCAGGGCGGCTAAGGCGAATGGGAACTTCCTCGTCAGTCGATTCTTCCTCGCTCAAGTTCAAAAAAAGGTTCGGTTCGGTGTTAACAGAAAGATTGGGGTTTTCACCTACCTCACCGTATTCCATGGCCCGAGCACAAAGCGGACCATAGAGCCACGGGGTAGCATACAAAAACCCAGTGAAAATTTCGTTTTGAAGAAAGGAAGAAAGTGGAGCAAAATCTGTTATGCGAGGAGTGAAATAGTGTCGGAAAAGATAGGAAAGAACCCTACTATAACCGAAGAAACTAGGGTGAGGCCAATCCGGATCGACTGGATGAACAGGGTCTACGGGCTCGTAACTTTGATCAAAATACATCAAATAACGAAGAAGGTAGGAAACGTACCTAGGAGAATGAACTCTAGAAGGAGATTTCTGGAACCTGCTGGAAAATGCTGGGGAGTTAGGGTTTTGCTGCAGAAATCGCCGATGGAAGAAGTGAAGCTTGAAGAAGAGGAAAGTTTGGGGTAAGAAGAAACAGCACAATCGTTTGAGAAGCGCCAAACGGCTCTTTCCTGCTAAAGGATCAGGGCCGTTGAGAAGGATGCACGTCCAAGGGCCAGGATGCCGCCAGGTGTCCCACGATGTGACCCTTGACGTCCGCATTTAATGCTGCACGAAAAGCGAAAAAGAAGGGAGTAACCGCCAAAAAGGTTTAATGTGTTTCCTCGGGTCTTATCGGCTCTACACCTCGGCAACAGGGGAGTAGCTGATAGGGCTAAATCGACCACAAGGTCAGCTCGCCCTCGGTAAGCCCAGCTCAGCATGGAGAGCTCGGTCATAAAGGGAAAATAATGGGAAGCTCGGTAAGCGTCAAAAGGACTGGGGAGTAAAGGTACACTACCTTTACTCAGCAGGCATAGCTCGGCTATGAAGGGCAGCTCAGACTGCCAGATCAGAACTATTGAGAGGACGAGGACAGCTCGTCCTAGCAGGAGAGACGACCCCAAGGGGTCTGGGAGTCCGTTTGAGATCCAAACTCTTCCCTCTACAAGATCAAGATAAAACCCGCAGAGTCCGGTGACTTATCTGTAAGACTCCTAGAGACATTAGAAGTCCTATTCCGTTCGGGAATGAGAGGCTTCCAATAGGCTAAGGACGTTAATAAGATAAGCACTGGAGAGAGTTCAAGTCCTACAAGGACTCAATCACTCCGTTAGCCTATATAAACGACTCCAAGTAATTGTGCTAAGGTACGTTGTTCTTGTCTTCCATACTTGAACAATACTTACGCTTGCCACACGAGATTTATTGACTTAGGCATCGGAGGCCGGTTGGCTGACACCACCGGTGCCCATAGCTCAACTCTGTTTTGCAGGTGCTACTTCGAGCAATGCTGGAAATTGTGCCAAAAACTAGCTTATTGTGCTTTTTGAGACAGATCATCCCCCTCACAATACATCATATAAAAAATCACAAAAAGCTAACGCGTATTTCGAGCTCTCACATAAAAAAGCTAAAAACCCAAAAAACCAAAAAAACCAAGTTAGTGGCACACCCCTAATTAATACACGTCCGAATCGCTCAAATGAATTAGTAAAACACTTATCAGTTACTTTCCAACTTTTGTAGGCTTGATTAACCTTTTCGGAGAACTAACAGAATCACTTGAAAATTTTGCTACCATGTGAACAAAATTGAGATGCATTTTTTAAAAAAATACTGAGGGATCATAAGGAAGAGTCGGCAATTAGAGATAAGAATTGGGTGAGAAATTCCGAGCTACTCCACGTGATCTGCGTGATTAGACAAAAACTATATAGAAATTTTCTCTTTTTACACTACTATCCCTATGTGTACTTGTTTATAATTTGTAAGTACACGTCGGGATAGTAGTGTAAAAAGATAACATTTCAATATAGTTACTCCTATTGAGTACTGTGGGAGGCGATTCATCGGAGTTATCCCTTTAATCCTTCTGGTTCGGTACGGAGAGGTAGGGAGTTGGCTAAACCTTGCTGAAATCCTAGCTGCTGGCCTTAAAGCATCTCTAGTGCACTACCTAAAAAATATTTGATAAACTGCACACCTGGGCACATGTGGGGCCCTATTTAATGTGCTAAGAACTTAGTTAGCTAGCTAAGTAGGAATGCATTTTAATGGACTACCTATATATGTTCATCATCTTTTAAAGTGGGACCCACTTTTAATGTCCTTGGTCCCACAAAATTTCCCCTCTCCTTCCCTTCTCACTCTCTCCCTCCTTAAGTCTTTCCCCAAATTTAGGTAGTGACTTGGGGCACTTTAGGGAGTAAGGAGTGCCACATAGGATTTTGGAGAGCCAATTTTTGTGCACTAGAAAGCTTTTCTTGAGTTTTTCTTAGTTAACTAGGTAGGGCACTTTAGGGGTACTATTTTAGGTAGTGCACTAGAGATGTCCAGGCCTAAGAAGAAGACCTGCAAGCTGAACACTCACGTTAGTGCCAAACCTGAACGGTGGTTGTCCGGGATGGCACTCCAACGGTCAAGTCGGTCACCGGAGGAAGAAGTTTTTTTTGCTAACTTATATATATATATATATATATATATATATATAGAGAGAGAGAGAGAGAGGGGGGGAGAAAGAGAGAGAGAGTGTGTGTGAGTGTTATGAAGGCACTAGATATGGAGAGAGAGATGCTCAGTGAGGTAGGTGAATACCGTATTTATAGGTCAAAGGGAGCGTGCCTATCATGCCCTTCGTGTGCCTCATACGTACCGTCCGTACCTAAGATGACGTTTGGTGCGGTAAGAATGTATGTGCAGACGCAATGCTTCGGCTGACGTCACGACGCAGTGCTTCAGCCTACGTCCTAACTGATACACTGGAGGGTCAACTGGTTTGGGAGAGCTCCTTGGTCAACCACGTGATCCTGCAGGCAAGGCTTGTTGGGTGGTTGACTGCCACCATTAATGCTCTACGCAGTCTGTCAAGCACACCTTGTGTCGAGCCTTTGATAGGTTTTTGATTCGCCACAAAACCAAGGTCTATCGACATGATTATGGAAAGCGCTCGGTACGAGATCTGCCATAGGTAACGAGCGGTACAACTATCGAGATCTATTGATTCGAGGAGGCTCGCGCTTGGTATTATGTTTGCTACAGCTACCGAGAAGGGTATCCGTCGGAGCCACTGATCCAAGTTGTACATTCTCCAGGGACACACGTAGGGTTGCAAACGAACAGAGTTACTCGCGAGCAGCTCGTGGCTCGGCTCGTTAAGGCTCGGATCGGCTCGACTCGATAAGTAAACGAGCCAAGCTCGAGCTTGATTTTTAGGCTCGTTTAGCTAACGAGCTCGCTAAAGCTCTGCTCGGCTCGATTGTATAGGCTCGGCTCGTTAAGTAAATTACCCTGGCTCGGCTCGTTAAGGGCTCAACTAGTTTATGACTAAGCCGAGCTCGAACTCGATTTTTTAGCTCGTTTACTTAACGAGCCGAGCTCAAACACTATAAAGCTCGGCTCGGCTCGTTTGCACCCCTAGACACACATCTTGAGAGTGTATCAACAAAGGGTCCGTGTAGGAAGGAAGGTGGCTCGGCGAACCCTTGTTTCAGATATTAGTAGGGATTGGTGTTGAGTTGGACGTTACCGAGGCCACATCAAGTCCGGCGGGACCGAGCCAGTTTAGTCTGCATTCACTTTTGTTAATTTCGACAAGTTACCTGTCGCTCCTTTGCATTCCCAGAGGAAGCCCCATGGACCCTTTCGGACCGGCCGCTACAAGTAGCTCCAGTGGTCACTCCGATTGGTTGGTGTGGTGGGTTTGATTATTACACAACTGATAAATGTTCGATTATTGGGATCAAACCGTTGTATGAGAGGTTCGTGAAAAGTCAATATTCAAGAACATGAATATGAACTGGAGAGGTAAGGATAGTTATCAATAAATGACATGAGGGGAATGAAGTGATCAAGAGGAAGGGTGAAGAATAGAGCAGGTGTGACATAAGGCAAAAGATTGCTCTCAGACCAATCTATGACAGCCCCAAATGATATAGAGAATGGAATGACCTCACTAGGAAGAACGTTCTTCTTCTAAATCAGTGATTATCCATTTTCTCTCTCTAGAATCACCTCTGGAAATTGTGAAGGGAATGTCTCATATTTAATAGGCAGTCTGAGCCAGTGATTAGGCACCAGACTGTCATCCTATGATATGAGGACACGTGTCCTTTTCGTACACCCTGATTGCGCTGGTGAAGTCACGCACCGCGTTGCTGACCTGCGTGGCGCGCTACTCCACCTCTCGCGTAGAGACCCTCATATTCTTTTATAGCCACCAAACCACAGGATCTCCCTTTATTCCCGTACGGGTAAGGTCGTGACCTGTTCGGTCGCGCCTACACCGCAGCCAAGCCTTAGGGGCCCCTCGAGTCCTGCCTTCAGACCGGAACAAGTATGATTACTTGGGCTAAATAGACTAGCTTATCGTGTTCTCGCCCATTTATATGGACTGCGTCAGTCATGAGACCTCATGGGGTTTTTTTCTCCATGCATGGATGACCCATGGTCATATTGAGAGGTTTCCCTAGTCGGGTCATGACGACGCGCAACTAGGAGCTACTGTGTGGGGTAGCGCCATGCTAGTGGCTTGCAGCGGTCCATGCCGCACGCCATGGCCACGTGTCAGGCGTTGACGGATGACACTTGTCATCACCCTATTGGGAGGTCAACTTTGGTCAACAGGAGCAAAAAATGCTGACATTCCCTACAATCGTAAAAAAGGTAGTAATCTCTTGTTAGTCCCCTAGTCTCGAGGTAAACGCTTGACTTTGACCGAACATGAGAAGAGCTTGGTCGTGATACGCCTAAGCTTATCCAGCCAACCTTGACCATAAAAAAAGAAAAAAAGTGGATCGAGTAGTTCTAACGAGTGACTCAGCTTTCTTATTTTTTATTTTTTATCCTTTGATATGCATCAGTAGAGGGTTAACGGAGGAGTTATTGAGTTAGTCCAGAGGGAGTCTAGAGCTATCCATAACCCTAAACCCCAAATGCATCTGCCGAGGCTTGAACCCTGATCTCGCTTGTGGGAGAACCATGAGATAACCGCTAGGCTACAAGCCCTTGGCAGTGACAGCTTTCTTAAAAAAATAAAAAAGTGACCCATCTGCTAATTTTTTTTTTTACAACTCTTCCGTGTTAAGGGACAAAAACGAGAAAAAGGTTCCAATGTGTTTTTTTTTTTTTTGACCAAATTATGAACAATTAGAAGCATCAGATAGGAAGAATTTTAAAATGGCCAAGTGATGGAGAGTTTTGAAATTTTTGCACTCAAACAAAAATACGAAAATATTTTAGTGGAAGAAAGAGCGCTTCCCTCAATTTCTTTCAAACTTCCCGCCTTCTTACAGTCAAAACAACACATTTGTTCCTCCTTTCTTTTCCTTTCCCAGCTAAACCCCAAACGAGCCCTAAAATCTATGCGGAAAATCCACACTTCGCCTGAGAATGTCGACGTGGCAGATATTCTCCGACGCCGATAACAACTTCCGGTGGGAGATCACCGATCAACAACAAGAAGATGCCACTCCGATCTCAACCCCTCACCCCTCTCCTCTTCTCCTCCCTTCCATGGCCCATCTCTTGCTTCAAGGTATTGCCCCAATCTCTCTCTCTCATCGACGATCGATCAACATAGATACGTGGATATAATGTGTGAAGATGCATTTACGCAGGTGTAAATTAAAGCATAATTTGTTTTTATTAAAATGCCTTTTTGTTTTTCTTCTTCTCTACACACAGGATGTTCGAAGCTACTAAAAGAGAATAACGAAGTTAATCTCGAGAGCCCTCCGATGTTCCGGAGCGGATTTGGAAAATCAGTTTCCGTGAAGCAGTCGTCCATGGAAAAGGCATTATCTATTCTTGGTGACGAAGGGGATTTATTTGCAGATAAAGGTAGTCGATGCTCTTCTTCATGTAATGATACTATCATGCTACTGTTTATTTGTAGGTGATACTTCATGTTACCACTACGGTTGTTCAGTTTCTGGAAAATTTATGTAATTTTAATGCATTAGCGATGCAAAGTGGATGGAAAAAATTTGGGAGATTGGGTTCGTATTGGTTAGACCTTTTCTATTCCATGTTCACAAATCTGACGGAGCAGGATTCAATTCTTCTTTGGTTAATTACTTAATTACAAATAGAATGACGTCAAAAAAAAAAGAAAAAAAAGGATGGAGCTTAATCTTCTCCTCTCCAATGGCTAGCTAAACCTGTGGCTATATCTTAGAATTGGTATTCCTAGTGCCAAATTTTGCACAAGGTTTAGCTATAGCTGAATTTACACAACTCCTTTTGTCCCTACATTTATCGTGATGACCCTTGTATTGCATTTCACTTGGCATTTCGTGAGAAAGAAGAAACAGCACTTGTACCGCTGGAGTAACATTGCTAAAAAGAAGAAGCATTTTGTGACTATTTATTGTCAAAATTTAGCTTTAGCAAGTCAATGAGCTACTATACAGTTGAACATTCTCTTAAACTTTGCTCAGTTGAACGTGTTGATGTTTGTCCCCAACTACCTTGGTAGTTTCAAAACGTAACCTGAAGCTTTAAAAATCTGGAAGCAAAACAATGGGCATCACAATTTGAGGAAGTTGTTCTGCATTGTACCATCTGTTTCTTTGTTTGTTCGAGAATTGAGATTGGGTTTTTGCATGGAGGTGTTCTCAAACTCAAACATTTGCAGGTCAATTCTGTAACGGGAATGATTTCGGAGCCAGCTTCTCTAATTCAATGTTCCAGACAGGTTCAGGGAAAAAGGTTAATATATCTTCCACTGGTCTTGTCAGAGCCAAGACACTTTTGGGATTGGAAGAAAGTTATGGTCACGATACTCCTCCAGACCTCAAGCATTCAAATAATCAGTCAACCTCTGAGGAACCCTTCGGTTGGTGAAGCTCATCTCCTTTTCTCCCTACATTTATAGTGATGACCCTTGTATTGCATTTCACTTGGTATTTCGTGAGAAAGAAGAAACAGCACTTGTACCGCTGGAGTAACATTGCTAAAAAGAAGAAGCATTTTATGAAAATTTTAGCTTTAGCAAGTCAATTAGCTACTATACAGTTGAACATTTTCTTAAAGTTTGCTCAGTTGAACATGTCGAGGTTTGTTCCCGACTACCTTGGTAGTTTCAAAACGTCACCTGGAGCTTTAAAAATCTGGAAGCAAAATAAAGGGCATCACAATTTGAGGAAGTTGTTCTGCATTGTACCATCTGTTTCTTTGTTTGTTTGAGAATTGAGATTGGGTTTTTGTATGGAGATGTTCTCAAACTCAAACATTTGCAGGTCAATTCTGTAACGTGAATGATTTTGGAGCCAGCTTCTCTAATTCAATGTTCCAGACAGGCTCAGGGAAAAAGGTTAATATATCTTCCACTGGTCTTGTCAGAGCCAAGACACTGTTGGGATTGGAAGAAAGTTATGGTCACGATACTCCTCCAGACCTCAAGCATTCAAATAATCAGTCAACCTCTGAGGAACCCTTCGGTTGGCGAAACTCATCTTCTTTTGTCCCTACATTTATCGTGATGACCCTTGTATTGCATTTCACTCAGCATTTCGTGAGAAAGAAGAAACAGCACTTGTACCGCTGGAGTAACATTGCTAAAAAGAAGAAGCATTTTATGACTATTTATCGTCAAAATTTAGCTTTAGCAAGTCAATTAGCTACTGTACAGTTGAACATTCTTTTAAACTTTGCTCAGTTGAACATGTCGAGGTTTGTTCCTGACTACCTTGGTAGTTTCAAAACGTCACCTGGAGTTTAAAAATCTGGAAGCAAAATAAAGGGCATCACAATTTGAGGAAGTTGTTCTGCATTGTACCATCTGTTTCTTTGTTTGTTTGAGAATTGATATTGGGTCTTTGTATGGAGATGTTCTCAAACTCAAACATTTGCAGGTCAATTCTGTAACGGGAATGATTTTAGAGCCAGCTTCTCTAATTCAATGTTCCAGACAGGCTCAGGGAAAAAGGTTAATATATCTTCCACTGGTCTTGTCAGAGCCAAGACACTGCTGGGATTGGAAGAAAGTTATGGTCAAGATACTCCTCCAGACATCAAGCATTCAAATAATCAGTCAACCTCTGTGGAACCCTTCGGTTGGCGAAACTCATCTCAATTAGAGACAAGACAGGGAGTTACTACCCCATGGCAGAAGGATGCTACTGCATCCCCAATGACTGTACTAAATTTTAGGACCAGTTCTTTAGGAAACAATTCAAAAGGAGTAGCTATTCCTGATCTTATACATGCTGATCCCAAGTGCCCTCCAATAAAGTTTCATACTGCCGGTGGAAGATCCATATCAGTTTCAGGTGATGCATTGCAGCGTGCGAAGAGCCTTCTTGGTGACCTAGAACTAGGAACCTTCTTTGACGAAGGGGATGTGAAAAATTCATCTTTCTCATTCTTTAAACAAGGAAGTTTGGCTGAGAACCATTCTAACAAAGAGAACTACCCATTTCCTACTCACAATCAAGAAATAGCAAAGAGCAAACATGTATCTAAGGGTTTTGTGTCCCCTCTGCGACCAAGGTCTAACCTTTTGCAATCATCACTCATGTCCCAGAATGCAACTTTAGGGGTTAACTTGATCCAGAGATTTGATGCAGAGGATTTTGGCAGTACTTGTAAGATGTCTGATAATACAAATTGTCAGCAAAAGCCTCCAACTGGTAGGCCTTCTTCTCATGTAGAAATAGGCAATTCTTTGGTGAATGGGGTTACTTCAAGAACTAATCCACGAGGAAGTTCATTAGGGCGGCCACTAGCTGATATTTCAAATAACATTGGGAGGGCTCATATGGAGACTAATTTTACTACCGGTGAAAAAAGGAGAATTTCGAGGAGTTCTCCCTCTCCATTCAAGAGACCCCGCAATTCCAGATTCATCACCCCTCTGAGTAACCAAGTGCCTGCCCCTAGCGGTAACTCTATGAGGTCTTTTAGATAACATTTTTTCGGTACTCATCTGTTTCTTTCTGTTTTTCATGTTTGGCATGTCTAAGACATTTGGTTGAACTAGGTATATCCAGTTTAGCACCTGAAGAATCTTGTTGTAGAAGAAGGGTTTCCACTCGATATCCTTTTCAAGTTCCACGAATGTATGTGAAGGAATACTTTGGAGTACCCCCATTTCATAATACGGTATCTCCTGCAAGTGCTTTTTATTTGTCAATTTTCATTTATAAATTGCTTTCCTTTTGGGCTAATAAGATGTTTTACGGTACCTTCATTGTCCAGTTGAAGCAATTACCATGCCATATAAGAAGAATGAACCCTGAAAATGCAGAGAAGTACATGTTTCGGGATAGATCTGGTGTGGAATGCATTGGATCTGAAGCTTTCTACCATATGTTAGCTCAGTCCGGAGGCTCAATGCAATCTGCTTCTAAAGAGTACTATTTTTGTAGCCTCATACTTTGGACTTGTGACAGCGGTAGAAACATTGGTCATTACTAGATAAGAAGCACTTGCAGTCATATCTTGATCAACTTTTGTACTGATCTGTAGGTGGGTTGCGAATCACTACAAGTGGATTGTTTGGAAACTTGCATGCTATGAGAGATGTTATCCCGCCAAATCATTGGGGAAATTATGTACAATTTTTAACGTGCTTGAAGAATTAAAATATAGGTATCTAAATCAGTGTGTATGGTTCGCTTGTGTTTCTTTTTTCCTTTTTTTTTGAAAATGGTCGCTTGTGTTTCTAATGCATCTATGATAACAGTTTCTGATGCTTTTGCACAGGTATGAGAGAGAAGTAAATCAAGGCCATCGATCTGCTATTAAGAGAATTCTAGATGGAGATCAACCACCCTCTTCAATGTTGGTACTGTGCATATCATCCATTCGTTCCAACTGCGCTCCACCAGCGGAAACTCTGCCTTTGGCATCAAATGGTGCTGAAGATGGTACAGCTACAAAAGTAGAATTAACTGATGGATGGTAAGGAAGTGCTAGTTTTGAGACATGCTATAAACATATGTTTTTGGGTATGAAAGTGACATTTTTCTTATAGGTACTCAATCAATGCTCTATTAGATGAGTTACTATTGAAAAAGCTGGCCACTGGGAAACTGTTTGTGGGGCAAAAACTAAGGGTACTTCTTTGGTTTCAATCTTCGCCATTTCTCCTCTTGATTAGATATCTTCGGTTAGGAATTCCCGTTGCTAACAGTTTATGTTGTCATTGGAAGATCTGGGGTGCTGAATTATGTGGCTGGGCGGGGCCTGTTTCACCTCTCCAGGTTATTGCCTGGCTTAGGTTCATATACAAGCCAAATTGCGGAAACTTCTATCATACATGGAGGAATTGACTTAGTTATTTTTCTTGTGGATGTCAGGCATCAAGCACAGCTAGTCTTCTGCTGCACATAAATGGGACATATAGAGCTCATTGGGCTGATCGATTGGGGTTATGTAAGTGTTTAAGCAATCATGTGCTTTTGTCGTCAACTTGCGCCAATTATCTTTCAAGCGCCTATGTTCAGTTTCATCTTGCTCACACATGGAATCTACTCTTTATCTCAAGGCAAGGGTGGTGGTGCTCCCTTAGCATTTAGATGCATCAAGGGTATGGGAGGTCCAGTGCCTAGCACATTAGTTGGAGTCACAAGGATATACCCTGTTCTCTACAGGGAAAGGTAATCTGAAATTGATTTGCTTTCACCTGAATTTTTCCTGTGCTTTTAGTGTGAAGCAACCATGTTTGTTTATCCCATCCAGGTTAAGTGAGGGGGGATTTATTGTTAGATCAGAGAGGATGGAAGCTAAAATGATACAATTACATAACCAAAGGTGATTCTATCCTACCTTATCAAGCAAAATAAGAGAGCAGAATTGTTTTCCTTATGACCATTCATTTATGACCTTCACAATGGTTGCGATGACCTACTTGAGTATTTGTTTTCCCTTCTTGCTGTTGATTCAGTGCATATTCATGTTCGTGTGTCTTGTTGTACTTACTGTGTCACAAAACATGACTCGTCAAAGAGTATTTTTTTGCCATTTGCAATCAAACAAGGAGTTTGTGTGGCCTTTAGGCTATGTGAGGAAACCTTTCAACGGAATTCTGGATTTTTATCTTGTAGGATTATCATGAGAATTCTCTCCTTATTGGTGCAGTGTTTTCTTTTGTATGGTGCAAAAAATTCACTTGGTTTTTAGGATTGGCATGAGATTCTTAGTCCATCTTGGATGATGCAAAACTAGAGCAGTAATGGACAATGGGACCTTTGTGTCATGTTGGATGTCTTGATTCTACGCCAAACATAAAGGAAACTAGGTCTGAATGGTTAAGTTTTGCTTCCCTCGTCTTTATAGCGTTTTGAATCTTCTTATGTATCCTTAAGTAATTGCAGAACTTGGTCTTGTTATTGGCACAATGCACTTCTTCCTCTCAAAGTTTATCTAAACTATCTAGCTTCTTTTTCTTTATGTAAATACCACAAACTTATTTAAAGGTGATTTTGATGGGAATTATGACCTCTGATAGTGATATAGGAGTGAAAGTGGTGACCATAATATAGGAGTGGGATCCCTATATCTTATGGCACCTCATTATACCTTTAAATAGTTTTATATTACCTCTTGGCAATGATATTGAATTTAAGCGGATTTGGGAGAAGAAACTTAACATTGCTGAAACCTAGGTTTTGAATCCTGTCCTGTACAAGCCGGTACTTACCGGATTTGCCTAAAACTAGTATGCAACCCCTCGAATACCGGTCGGTACTGGCCATACCGGGAAATACCGGGCGGGGCAGTACCAGTCGGTACCAAGTGAGTATCGGACATTAATGATAGGAGGTAATTCCTCAATTATGACTTTTGTACAAAAAAAAAAAATCATTATCTTCTTTATTTCTTAATATATGAGCTTCACAATCGTTATAACTTTTTTTGGTATATGTTTTTATGTTGGTTAATTTTTTTGAGTTTTTTAAGCATACATATAAGCGGACAAATGAATATATAATATTCCAAGCGCAAAATCCAAAACGACACCCAAAATTATACCGGTATCGAACCGTGCAATTAAGAAAACTGGTAGCACTACCAGTACAATATTCAGAACCTTTGCTGAAACAGTAATATTGTTCACAAGAAGAGCCCTAGATATTAAGCAATAAAGTTGGTAACATATGTGACTATGTGAGCTAGCATATTGGCTTTCATGATACAACAACAACAACAATAACAGAACCCATCTAGTCCCCAATTATTGGGGTATGGGCGGGAGATGATTGGAGACAGACCTAACCTTTGGCAATATGCACAAAGTGGCTGCTCTCAAAGTACCACTCAAACAGTGGCCCCCCTAAACCTCCAAGAACCGAGGAGCTACAGGGACGTTTTGCCACTCAAACAGTGTGATAGGATCTGTTAAATTAATTAGGCATATTGTGACTTGCATTTTGAAAAAAATAGAATCAATACTGCAATCCAAGCAGGTTGATTGGTTGCATCTGTCTGTATGTCCATTTTTTCCTCATCTTTGCTTTTCATTCTCTCGAGGGTTGGTTGTGAGAAGCCAATAAAAACAACTGGAATACATTTTGCCCCAGCATATGAGAGCGTTAAACATCAACCTTGTTTTCCATATTTGCCACCATCTAGGCTTACCAATAGATCCTCAAATGATGTGAACAAGGGTAATTTTTAGGTGTTCTTTCCTATTTACTGTCACAAGCAGTATATTCCTTTTCAGGCGTGATGATGCACTCTCAAAATGATATATAAAAGTATTTGATGCTTAGTGGCTTAGTGCAGCCTAGAGTACTAAAATAGCAAATAACCTTTTCTTTGAGTTAAAATAAATTGACTGTTTTTCCCTGTACCAGAAAATGTCCAATCTAGATAGTTTGCCTTGTTTATTCTGGCAAATTAATCATGGAGTTCTGCTTCAATTATACCTGTTACTTTGTAGGCGCTCTGTCATTGCAGAGGGCATTATGTCTGAGTTTCAAAGGGGAATCGAAGAAGGCCATACTAATAATGACAATGATAATGAAGAAGGTGCAAAAATCCTAAAGTTATTAGAGACATCAGCTGAACCTGAAATGTTAATGGCAGAGATGACTTCAGAGCAACTGACTTCTGTTGCTACTTATCAAGCAAAACTGGAGGTGAGATTCAGATGCTTTTGTTGCAGATTGGAGTGACTTTTTCTTGAATCAGGTTGATAACCACAGCATTCCTGCATTCAGGCAATTAGGCAAACAGACATCCAGAAATCAATTGAGAAGACTCTTGAAGATGCTGGTCTAAGCAAAAGAGATGTTACCCCATTTATGAGGGTGAGAGTCTCCGGGCTAACTCGTGAAAATCAATATTTAGCAGATAGCTGCCCAAGAATAGGCTTAATAACCATCTGGAACCCAACCGAGAATCAGGTGAGCCATAATAAACCTGTGCAACTTGTTTTTCATTTTAGCATCGCCTTTCATTTTTCCTTCCATAGTAATTCTATTGATTTTACTGAAAGGATATAGCTGAGTTACTCATTTCTGTCACAGAAATTGGAACTGGTTGAGGGGAAAGCTTATGCTGTTGCAGGGCTTATACCTTTAAAATCTGAGTCTGATACCCTTTACTTGCATGCGAAAGGATCTACAACCAAATGGGTGCCTTTATCTGTCTCCGCAACTGAGCATTTCAAGTAAGGCTGTAGACAATAGTTATTAAATTTTTTCTTTGGTCAAATTTCAATGAAACTGAATCTAGTTCATAACTGGCTTTTGTAGGTTGTTCTTCAGTCCTCGCAAATCAGTGCTCTTGTCGAACTTTGGTGATATTCCTCTCTCTAGGTGAGCCTTTCAACCCTGCCCTTCTAATCGTACTGTTTTTGTTTCTTTTGATATGCATACCTGTCTTCACAAAGTTTGTGTTGCATTTGTGTACTCAGTGAATTTGATATTGCGGCATTGGTTGTAAGCGTGGGAGAGGTATTTTCAGATACTCATCACAAGAAGCAGTGGGTTTTTGTGACAGATGGCTCAATATCAGAACAGACATCAAATTCCTTGCTTGCCATCAGCTTCTGTTCACCACACAATGATTGTGATTCATTTGCACCAATCAACCACAACCTTGTTGGATCAGTGGCGAGTATTTTATTTCACAGTAATAGTATAGTGGAGTATATTGTATTTCTCCCCTTTCCTCTTCCACTTAACTGACACTCTAGAACCAGGACAATTGACATAGTGGTTGTGTAGCAGCACTAAGTGCTGTCAGGTTGCGGGTTCAAATCCTACAAAGAGGAGTTTGATCCCCATTGTAGTTGATTGGGATGGGGTTAGGTAAAAAACTCTTCTATTGTATGATAAAAAAATAAAATAAATTCACTCCAGATATTTAATCAGTGATTTGGCTAGTTACACAAGCCACTTTTGTTTATGGATAGCAGATCAAGCTTTGGCATAGCAAATCCAGAGATGACATTCAAATGTTACTATTGTAGTTGTCACTCGCTTTGATTTAGGCCTCCACATATGTGAATATTATATTACTTAAGCGAGGTTTACAAGGTAGAATTAGCTTTGAGCCTTTGATGTAGAAGTCAGTTAATTTTTTTGTCCATATATCTTCAAAGAGTTCGTCTTATGTTGCTCATAAGATACTGTTTCATACTTGTCTTGAGAATGGCTCTTTAACTTTTATGTGCTTGCCATTTACTACTGCTTAACTATGTAAACAATTGTAATTTTCCAATGGAGAACCCATCTGATACTAGCTTCTTCCTACAATTTAATGCTAGAGAAAATGTTGTTAAAGGAATGCTAAATTAACCTCCTTTGCAGGTTGGGTTCTGTAATGTCATTAAAAGAGCCAATGACCAAATTAATCATCTATGGGTGGCAGAAACTACAGAAAATTCCACATATTCTTTAAGTTATGATCATCTGCACTATTCTCACTTAAAAAAAGCTGCTGCTTCTGCTGAAAGATGGGCAAAGATCTCCAGTTCGGTATGAATTGTTAAATTCAATATGGTGTTAATACTAGACTTGTGATGCTTGCAATTCTAAAGGCTGACATTTCTTTCTCCTTTTCATGTAGACAATTGAGAAGCTTAGACTGAAGGTTTTATCTATTATTGGGCAATGATGAAGGTTAATCGATGGAGCTTATCATGCTGACATGTGAGTTCTTTTTTGCCTTTTGGTTTCTTATCTGCTTCTTTGCTTCAATGGCAGCATGTGTGTGCAGTGGCGGAGCCACACGCTGGATTTTAGGGATTTTTTTTTTGCATTCTTGTAGAAAAATGTATCCGAAATTTTACCAGTACATCATATTTTTTAATACGAAATACTAATTAATCGAATTGGAAATCCCTCAACTAACTTGAACTACAGACCTCCCCTTGAAATCCAAAGGGTACACCCAAACAGGCTATGAGGCACAGTTGTCGATAAAATGTAAATCAAGAGAGGCTCCTTTCAAATAAAAATCAAGGCATGTTAGATTCTTAAAAAAGAGTAATTTTTTTTTACACTACAAAGTACTAGCATTTATGGTTTAATTGTGCCCTCACTAGTGTGATTTTCTGACTCCACTGTGTGTGTGTCGGATAGTTGTTTCTTAAAGGCCAAGCTTTGTTTAAACTCTCCCCTTTGGTTCAGCTTTACATAAACAGATTGGGTATATTTCGTTTGTTTTTTCTTTCCAAATCCTTTTATGAGGAAACCAAATGTTAAAATCAACCCAATTTCCTTTACTAAAAGTGGTTGATTTTAGCACCTAGTTTTCTCATTTGCTAAATTTACCCACTTGATTTTATGAGTTTCTCATTTTAGCAAATGGAAAACCCGGTACTATCCTTGATCGAATGATTCCAAACAGTCCTTGGATCCTGTGCTCACATTTTACTGCCAAAGAGGAGATTTGTCTGCTAGGTGTTTTCATTAAGGTTCTGACTGAATTCTCATTCTATGGTAAGAAAACGGACCAAGTAGATGTTGGCATCTCGAGCCAACAAACAGAGAACTAGCTTTGCAGTCTCAAATGTTCACTTGTGTAAAATCTCAGAATTTCATGTTGGGATTAATGTCCTCAGAATCAATAAAGATGTCATTTTTGGTTAATAGTTTGAGCTTCACTTTATTATCCTAAAATGTTTTCTTTTTTACATTGGATATAATTACATACAGGAGATATAAATTATACATGAGATATAAATCATAATTACATTGAACATGATTTATGTTTGTGAATGTAATTACGTACAGGAGATATAAATCATAATTTCTTATAATTTAAATTATTCACAGTTGTTGAAAGAATGAGACTTAATATAGGTCAATTGCAACATGATTAACTTTTATAAGATATAATGATCTTCTAGTTAATATGTTGGTGTATTTGATATATATTGAAGCACATTATAAGAGACTATTTTAACGATTGTCAACTTGATTGTGAATCTTATAATGCTAATTGTAATTCACCTTTAATCCTAAGAAAGGTTAATGTACTCAAGTTTCTATTTCATGTCACTTTGATTCGCCAATGAGTGAGGTCACACTTGATCAATACCTCGGTGAGTTAGGTGATTTATGTTAGGATTGTGAGAACATTATTTTGAAGATTGAATTCACACTCTATTTTATTATAGAGTGTAATATCCCCTTGAGTTAGTTCACTAAATTAGTCTTTAGAACCTAGTACTAGTCATTTAAATGAAAAGTTCATTAAAATATTTTTCTCGACTAAAAGAAAGTGAACTAGTATTCAATAGAATTAAAATATAAGCATGTTTTGGTTTGACATTATTTTATTATGACCAATTGCTATTTATGGACATTGCATGGTGAAGGGGTTTGATATTATAATATTAGTATTTAGCAGGTAATAATTTATTAATTCTTGAGGAGCCCATGGGTCTCCACCCTAGCCCAATGATTAGAGATAATATTCAATTTTTTTTAAGTTGAATTGTTGACCAAGTAATCCTCCCCTATATATACGTCTCTCTCTCTTGGAAAGAGATAAAAAAGAAGAAGCAACTTTTCTCCTACGAAAAATCTTGAGAGAGTACAGAAAAGTAGGAGGGAGGAAATATTGTAGGGTTCCCACAAATCCTTTGGCAATTGTTCTATATAAGAAGTAGATCCGAAATAATTTTTGTAACTGTATTTTTTCCGCAATGATTTATTTGAAACCAACATGTCATTCTACGGGTTCTGCCCTTTGCAGGTGGTGATTTGCACGCAAGGCACTAGTTTGGCAACATTGTTGTACAATATGATGCAGAGGAGCTTCATCATTAGTCTATGGAATTAAAAAGAGTTCCTAGTAGACAGTTTCCATCTCTTATTTTTGGACTTGGACTGCAATACAGTTGACATTCGGCAGGTCTTGCTCTTGAACCATTATCTGATAAAAAAAAATGTGTTATTAACACAATCTTTTGCACAACAATGTACACAATATGCTCATGTGGCCAGTGGCGGATCAGTGTGGGCACCGGTCCATATTGTAATTTTGGTTTTTATTTCACTTGTAAATAACATTAGTAATTAGGTAGAAACTTAATTGAGTACATCTCCCAACAATGAAAATTATTGAGTGCTCTTGTGGCACTTCACATCATGTTGCAACAATTTTCTCTATCATTATTTGAGGCTCAAAACCAAATATATGGTTCCCGCCTAAATAGTTAATTACTCAGAGCAAGTCTCCATCCCTTGAACTTTAACGTTCGTACTATCAGGTGTTTACGGAATTATAATTACTATCTCATCACAAGTCAAACTAGTATCTTTTTTACCTTCTCCGTTCTCTTCTCTTCCTAAATCTATTAACAACTTCTCACTCTTGATGGTAAAAATGATTTGTTGAGAATTGAAGATTTCTGTTAAATTACTTGTGAAAGTGCTCCTCCATTCCCAATCTTTAGTCCCTTGTTCCATCGTAATCGGATAGTAAATTGCTTATATTTTTCAATTGGTAATATTTTTTATATATGCAATATGGATTTTATTTGATAGATCACGATTTGTACTTTTAAACAAAGTTTTCAAAATTACCTAAAACACTTATTTATAATTGGGTTATTTACCTAGACACCTCCTAAACTATTTCGGTTTGACCGAGACACCCCCTAAACTAATTTTCCGGCGACGACACCCCCTAAACTTCCAAAAAATTTACCCCAAGACCCCTTCCTTAGCCTTATGTCTCCAAAACTCAAGGTTCATGGTCATGTTTTGATAATCCAAACTGTTCAAGTTGTTTAAAACATGTTTTTAAGGGTACCCGCAAGAAATTAGCTAAAAAAATGACCGGGAAGTGCTTGATCCAAAGAGTTTTTCATAAATACATATTTGTTTGGATCAAGCACTTACCGAT
>JAXBDA010006888.1:0-19286 GCA_036023075.1 Gaultheria prostrata
TTGGTAATGGAAATTTGGAAAGTTAGCCAACTGGATATTTCTACATAAAAAGAATTCGAATTGGGGCTTTAAATTAGTAGAAATTATCAAGCAGTACTCCCCACGATTTCGATCCAGAGTATGCTACAATCCACCGATTAAATAAATAACTATCAAGAACGAAAGAATCTTTTTACCTTTTTTAAGTCTCCTCTTTTCTGAGAAAGGAGAATAGGAATGAAAAAAATCAACTAGAAAGAATGGAACAGAAAAAAGAGAGAGCTTTTTTATTCTTTCTTTTTTATATCCAACTTTAGAGAGTCCTGATTCATGAACTAATCTAATGTCTAAAAAAATGATAGGTTGACATATCTATTAATTACTACAAAAAAACATTTTAATCAAAGATTAAGTTATTACTAAACAAAGAAAAAAATTCGAAAAATAAAATTAGATCAATTCAAAAGCACTTTTATTTTTTATTAATTATTAAAAAGAGAGCAGATAGAATTCCATTGGTCGAATTCGGGATCTAACGATAGATTTTGACTTTATTTATACTATAAAGAGATCAAGATAAAAAAAAAATATCGAACAAATCCTTAAATTTATTTGGGACCCGCGAGGAGCCGTATGAGGTGAAAATCTCATGTACGGTTCTGTAATAGAGATGGTATCAGTGATGTTATCGTCGACTATGATTATCTAACAGTTCAAGTATCGTTGATATAGTTGAAGCGCAATCAAAATATGGTTTTTGGGGATGGAATTTGTGGCGTCAACCTATAGGGTTTATCATTTTTCTAATTTCTTCCTACCCGAGCGGGTTTACTTCATATCCTACCATACCCACTATTATTGGGGAAAATTCTGGGTGATCCCTGCCTCCATATGGGCGGGGCTGGTATCCACTGGATACGGGGAACCTGCCATCCCTAATTTTTAATGAGTACTTGAAAAGCATGGGGCTCCGATTTTTAGGATGGGCTTCGATTATTTTGTGTCAAATATTATGTGAGTGGAACCGCCCAAAGAGAGAAAGAGAGGCATGTAGGCCTTGTTCGTTTTGGTTATCAAAAACCGATTTTCTTAATCATTATTCAATTATTATCCTTATTTTTAAATTTTTTTTTTATTTTTCTCTCTATCTCTATCTCTCTAATCATTAATCCCTATATTTTAATTATTATTCCTACTTCTCCCTCTAATTATTACAAAAATCAAAACTAAAAACTCAAACCAAACACAACCATAGACTCGACAGATTTGGGAGAGAGAGAGAAGTGGCTGGGTGGTTAGAATTTGACCATGGATTTGGACCGGTTGAACCATGGAGTAGTATTTGACCCAGGTGCCCTAATGAAATCTGCACCGGGTTGAAGCGCTCTCTCTTTCTCTCTTCCCAAAACCCCCCAACACCACTTCCCTCTCAAACAAACTATATACACTAAACAGTACTACTTCCCTCTTCCGTAAAAAAATGTCGCCCAATCTCTCAGTCTGAAGAATTATTGACACCAAACCCTCTCAGCACTGTAACCACCATGACTTACTCTTCAATCTTCATTCACAACTGCCTCACCACTTCTCTCAGACAACCTAAATCAACCATAGCAGCCGCCGCCGCAACCACAGCCTCTCTCCACCTCCGTCGCCGCTCCCATTTCCGCCCTAAAAACACCAGACCCTTCCTCCTCCTCCGCCCGCCACTCCGTCGTCGTGGACTTGATTCCTCCTTTTCTGTCGTCTATCACCACACATCAGCTTTTGCTGTGAATAGTAGCTCGGCCTCGGGTCTTTTCTCTACTCTGCGTTTCAAGGATGATAGTATCCCATTCTTTAATCAACGGAATTCGCGGTATGGTCGGCTGGCATATGATGAATACGCTTCTGAGGAGGATTCTGATAGGGAAATTGAGTCGGGCAAATTGGTGAGTTTAAATTCAACAACTTTTTGGTTTGGGTTAGTAATTTTTTTTTTAAACAGCATCATTTTGACAATTATACCAGCCCAAACATTAGTATTCAATTTCTCTGCTTTTCATATTCTTTCACCCACCAAACAAAAGTGAAAAACCATCCTGTTCCCACCTAAAGCAAAGCCTAATTTATGAAGCACGGATACTCTCGAAGGGAGACGTCGCGGATGCGTAACCGAATGCTTCCTAGATTTATCCATGCTTTGCAATTATGTATCTTTAATTTGAAAAGCATTTGATACATTCCAAATGCTCTAGGTCACGTATCTGAATGTCTCCGAACTTCATCAATTTGATTTTGTGTAATTTCTTGCATAGTATTAGGATAAAAAAATTTGCAAGGTAAATGAGTACTAAAATAATACGTAAAGAATCCAAATTAGTGAAATAAAGCGAAATACTATTTTTGAGCATTTGTCGGAGTTGACAAATCCAGATAAATTTACATATGGTCTTGTGTGCATGTAGCCGTACTTCATACTGGCTGCTAGTTTTTAAACTAATTCCTAGGTCCTTAATTGGTTTCTCACCATCTTGAGCTTACCATAATACTCCCTCCGTTCCAAAATATTTGCCCCCTACGAAACTACGTGTAATTTTCAAACTAAAAAATAATATAGTTACAAAAATAATTTTCTAAGCAATATGGATCTTGTTTGATAGATCTCATTGAAAACTTTAATATGGTGCAAAAAAAATTTGAAAATTATTTTGATAAATACATTATTTTTTAGTTTGAAAATTGCACGTAGTTTCGTAGGGGGCAAACATTTTGGAACGGAGGGAGTACAATTTTAGAAGTTGTAAAAGCTAAAATATACATGTCTCTTTATACAGTTCTCCTGTGCTTTAAGAATTTTTTGCATTTTCTAGATGGTGTCCGCATCAGTATCCATGCCACATAGAAGGAAATATTTCAAAACTTAGTTTCTTATGTATTTTGATTTGTGAACTAGGTTGTAATAACTTAAAAAAGATGCAACTTGGGGACTGCTCATTTACCATAGCTTTATACTAATTAGCACATACAAGAACATGCGACACGACACAATCACTGCACCGACACTTGGACGCACAAAGTTTCACTAAATGGAGGATGCAACACGTTGCATCATTCAAAATTTTCCTTAGATCATTCACTGATGTTCGAACCACTAGTGTTTCATCATTCTAGTGTAATAGTGATCCATCAACCATCGTCTCTTTACAAAATATCATTCCCTTAAGTTGATATTCCCTTAAGTTTTTACTAGGGCATACAAATGTGTCGTAGAATGTCGTTAGAGTGTCCAGGTGAATAATATTGACAAAATTAGGACTCTTGTAATTCAGTTATCGGACACGTGTCTGGTCAGTGGCAGTGTCTAACAAGTATCCGACAGTGGCACGTGACCTTTAGCAAGGTGTCTGCTTCATATGATCCAACAAATCCAAAACCCTTTGCGTGTTCATGCTATGCTTGTACTTTTTGTTGCTGATTTGTGATCACCAGTGTGCTTCAACACTTGATAACATTGAAGACTGGAAGTGGAAGTTAACCATGCTTATGCGCAACGAAGATGAACAAGAAGTGGTGTCGAGGGAGAGAAAAGATAGACGTGATTTCGATCAACTCTCGGCACTTGCAACCCGAATGGGGTTATATAGGTATCTTATGCTCCCCTGGCACATTTGCTCATCTCGCCTTTCCTTGTGATTTATTTTTTGTTCTGAAATCTGTTTCTCTTTGGCAGTCGTCAGTATGCAAGAGTTGTTGTTATTAGTAAGGTCCCACTGCCAAATTACAGGTCTGATCTGGATCATAAGCGTCCACAGAGGGAGGTACTTTCTTACTTTCATTGACTTGTAGTTGTACTACCTTGAACGACAGATGAATTTTTTTTTGGTTCCTATGGAGGATAATTATCTAAGGGTTTGTTTAGGGAGTTGAGTCACTCGAGTATAAGGAGGATGAGTATTGCTTGTAAATAGGGAGAAAATTTTGTTTCTATTTCAATAACCTTCAAATCCTAATTTCTCTTGCTAGTTCATCTACTGATTTCAAATGATGTATAAACATTTCAGGTTGTCTTACCTTTTGGGTTGCAAAGAGAAGTAGATGCGCGTCTTAAGGGATACATTTCTAGCAAGTCTGTGAATGAGGAAAACTTCTCAGATAATACCTTTTTAAGATCTAGCAGTGACAGCAGTATTTATAGTAATACAGATGGAGGAGTTCGTGAGCAAGAGGAGCCCTTGATACGGAAGAGCATTGTAGCAGAGAAGATCCTTCAGCGCAAAAGCTTGCAAATGCATAATAAGCAACAAGATTGGCAGGTTATTTCAGCCTGAAAAGATTATAAGATAACTCTCTTTGCATAGCACCTCGCAGAACAATTCTTTTGTTTTGCTAATAAGAGCCTTTGCTTTGCGTTTGGTGTGTGTCTTGGTAGAATCCTGATCACATTGTAATGTGGAGATATGGCTCTTGTTTAGTTCCACTTGCTTGATACATAAATTTTCAGAGTTATTTTAAGCCTTTAAGCAACCATTGTGAATTCTGTCCAATAGCCTGACGTAACTTAGTTATGAGGTCATCATTCTTCAGACAGGGATGTAGTGGTGAGTATGGCCCTTGATTTGTCTTGCTAATGATATCAGTCCATTCATGCCATGCTGGAAGTACTATTTCAGTGTAATACCTTCCCGTTAATGTGAGCTCCCGGGGAAGATGGCTACCCAACAATACTCTTCTTATGCCGTGTCTATTGTCTCTTCTTCTTTTGTTGCCTTTTTAGACGTAATTGGTTGTATAGCCCTTGATGGAGCAGGATGAAAAGAAGGATTCATGAAGCCAACCACAATTGATTGGGACGCAGGGCTTTTTATTATTATTATTATTATTTTGGTTTGGCTTAGACTTTCCATACTGTTTTCTTATTGTCCTAATTTTTATTCAGCTAGCCTCTTGCCCCCAAAAGGAGGCTATGGTAATTAGACAATCTACGAAAATTGATGTAGTGCAATTTGAGGAAACTTTGGCTAGCCTGTGCTAGATTTGTGTCAGGGTTTTGATGGGAAAAATTGTAGCATTAGCGTTTCTAGAAGGGGGAAGAAAAATTGTAGAGTTAGGGTTTCTAAAAGGGAGACCCTGAAATCCTTGACACTATTATTTTTCCAATAAGAACCCCACTCATTTTATATAAAGCTGAGAGGGTGCTCTATGTGAATTCCAGAAATTCCCTTTTCTTCTTTTCTATGCTTTGCCTCCTAAGAAGTCTCTGGCCAGTACATTCCTTACTTTAAACAGAGATCACTTGAGGTAACAACTCCATGTTGTCGACCAACTCGACCCTAAACATTGTTGGATCGAGTATGTCATTTAGCTTATATGCATAAGTTTGCACTCAATAAGAACCCCACTCATTTTATTACTTCGTTCTTTGCCCAGAGAGAGCAGCATTTTTGTGATTTATCGGCACTGTCAAAATTCTTGGCTATCTTGCATTATAAAGAAACCTAATTATGCTGATAAAATAATGTTTTGATGAATTACAGTTCTAATTTTGGTCGGTTGTCAAACTTGGTAACCTTTTTATTGTTGTCTTCTATTTTATACAGATTACCATTTTCTTTCCTTGATAAACTTGAAATTTAAGAAGAATCCTGCCACTGATTTAGTATTGGAAGCTTAAGTTACGTTGATTTTCATATGTTCTGTTATCTGGTCCATGGGGGTGGATTTTTCCATATCACAGATACCTCTTGAATGATTTCAATGCGTTATATTCCATGCCTTTACTTACATATGTTAAAGAAACTGCCTCCAGATGTTATTTTGACAGACGACTGTTTTATAGGAATCTCCAGAAGGCCAAAAGATGCTAGAATTTCGAAGAAGTCTCCCAGCGTATAAAGAGAAAGATGCATTATTAAACTTCATTACGCAAAATCAGGTACGTTATGACTTGCTTATTTGTCTCTCTCATTTTGCTTGCTAATTTTAAGCTTTCTTTATTTATATCTTTGGGGTCTACCATGAAGAATTGTGGTGGCAGGCCTTCTTAAAAATTTAATTGCGCAATTGTAGCCTGTTAATCTGTAATTGAACTTATTTGTGTTTATTTAATTCTGTATTAATATCTGCAGGATCTACATGATATAGCAAACATTATTTTAGTTCGCAATCGATGTGTTTGTATTTGGCCCTCGGGCAAGTGTCTTTGTGCGCTGGCAGATATCTCATCGTTCTTGATATTGATGGTTCTTAACTTCACGTATCTTGTTTATAGTTTCTATTCTGTGATGCCCAAAAAACATGGACACTTAAAAGCGTGTCCAATGCTTTTCCTTGTGCATTTTTTTGATGCAAATTATTCACCCTATATATGTTTAGAAACATTTGAATGATGAAGACGTCATAGTCAAACAATCTTCTGCGATTGTTTTCAATTCTTTAGAAAGCATTTGCTATGTGAATATCTTAACGATGGAGTTGTGGCTTTAATAATTCTAAATTGCTAATTTGCGTTACGTTATCGTGAATTTATAGAAGTATAGATTCTAATATCTCTCAGGTGTGCCGTGTTCTGCATTTTATTTTTAAAAAAATCACCCGAGTGGTTTTTACAATATTTATGCTGCTCCGATGTTGGCTATTGAGTAATGTGGAGATAAAGTTATGTTCAAGCAGATCTTCTTCATAACCCTATGAGCTGGCTGTTATTTGAGAATCTGGCCATAGTACATGCTGTTTTAATTTTTTTTATTTTTTGTCGTTAAATATCTCTGTATTTGTGATGAATTTGCAGGTGGTGGTTGTGTCGGGTGAAACAGGGTGTGGTAAGACCACACAACTTCCTCAATATATCTTGGAGTCTGAAATTGAAGGCGGTCATGGAGCTTCCTGTAGTATTATTTGTACTCAACCCAGACGAATATCTGCTATGTCAGTTGCTGAAAGAGTTGCTGCAGAGCGAGGTGAAAATCTTGGAGAATCTGTATGTTTCTGCCTCAGCTTATTGAACTCTTGATGCATTGGCTTACGCCACTCAATAGTTACATTGCCTTCGAAAAATGGAACTAAATAATCTTTGCATTTGTTTTTCCTTTCATTTCAAAGGTTGGGTATAAAGTACGGTTGGAGGGAATGAAAGGGAGGGATACTCGCCTTCTCTTTTGCACCACTGGCATTTTGTTAAGGAGATTGCTTGTTGACCGAAGCTTGAAAGGGGTATCTCATGTTGTTGTTGATGAGATTCATGAACGTGGGATGAATGAAGGTAATTCTGGAATTGATTGAACTTCCTTTATGTTTTTTGTGTATTTTTGCTGACACACTGAATTTTATGGCAGATTTTCTCCTTATTGTCCTAAAGGAACTCCTTCCTCGTCGTCCAGAATTGAGGTTGATTTTGATGAGCGCAACCCTGAATGCTGAGCTTTTCTCCTCATACTTTGGTGGTGCTCCTATGATACATATTCCTGTAAGTTTAGCATACAATTAACCGTATTCGACCTTGAGGGATGATATCAAATCCATCTGAAATAGTAATGGTTATTTCCTGCGATGTTGTTCCGGAGTAAGGTTATTAGCTACTGGGTTTCTGATACTTGAAATATCTTGTCGAACCTTTCTTTGATCTATATCTGCCTTTCTATCTAGTTTGTTTGTTGTTTCACAATAGGCCTGTTGCGGTGCTTATACTGTGGATGGAATTTGGAAACTGAGTTATGCTCGAAGTACTCCACTATTTCTTTTGATTGATTCAGTTGATGACCTTATAGAGTATTGCATTTGATGTTCTGTTTTTCTTAATTTTCTTTGCTAGAAAGGATGACAAAACGCCCTGTTGGTTAGAGTAGGTAGTCAACCAAATAGTGTTGGTCTTGATGGTGCTTGATTGGGTGAACTTGGGCTTGAGTCGCGTAACCTAACCTTAAAGCAGAAAGCTTATCACCCATTATTTGTTGCAGGGTGCAGGCTTCCATCAATATCGGGCTTTGGGAGAGTTGCGTGGGATTTAGACTTAAGTTTTGCATTTAATAAGGTGGTAGTGTAAGACTCAAACCTGCTTTCCACTGCAAGGTTAGAAAAGAAGAAAAGGAAAAAAAATTGCAAACTGGACCTCGAATGGGCTAAACTAGATTTGCATGTAGTGGCTGCTTTTATTCTTCTTCTTTTTTTTTTGGTGATCTGGCAACTTGCATTCTTCTGCTTAAAAGTCAATTTTATCCGCTGGACTTGTGGCATTTTCCCCCTAGTATGCATTTTTCCACCTAATGAATCAAATATCTGGTGACTATGATAAAAGGGAAGCATATTTACAGTATGTAGAGGAATATTCGCTTATGTTTTGATTCTTAGTAATCAAAACCATGTCCACTACTTATATAAACTATGTTTTCACTCTTCTCAGGGCTTTACATACCCAGTTCGAAGTCTTTTTTTGGAGAACATTTTGGAAGCAACTGGGTATAGGCTAACTTCGTATAACCAAATTGATAATTATGGTCAAGAAAAGATGTGGAAAATGCAGAAACAATCTCTCAGAAAGAGGAAAAGCCAGATTGCTTCAGCTGTAGAGGTATAAGAATCTCATTAAGTAATATTCTCCTTATTGTGTTGCAAATTCTGTTAATAATCAACCTTACACGTTGAATAGGATGCACTCGAAGCTGCTGATTTTATGGGTTATGGTCCACGAACTAGGGAGTCTTTATCCTGTTGGAACCCTGATTCAATTGGCTTTAATCTTATTGAACACGTGCTGTGCCATATTCTAAAAAAGGAAAGGCCTGGTGCTGTTTTGGTATTTATGACTGGTTGGGATGACATAAATTCTTTAAAAGATCAGCTCCAAGCTCATCCGCTCCTGGGAGATCCAAGCAGAGTTTTACTGCTTGCATGCCATGGTTCCATGGCTAGCTCCGAGCAGGTAACCTTAGCACCAGCTCTTTATTCTGTGTTTCATTTTCGAGACTGTTAAGGAAGAATGCCCTGATAATGTACATTGTGTTGCTATTTTTGCTACATAGAAATGTTAATGGTGGTTTTCTCTGCCTTTGAGCCTTATGAGGCCTGGCTCAAAGAAACCAACTTGAGTCTTTATGTGTGTATATTATCTAGTTTGAGCAGTTAACTGTTGCACCGAGGCTTGCCTTATATTTGAGAAACATGCAATCCTGCGATTGAGAGATTTCAAGGCAAAGGCCGTATGGATGCTGTTATTGAAAGTTTCAGGCCAATTAGCAGGGTTTGAAAAGCGTTAACCATCAAAAGTCATGAGACCTATGTGGCACGGACACTTTGTCGAAGGCAAAGTATTGGTGTTAGACACTCTCTGGACATGGACACGCTTCAGACACGTGTGACAAACACTTTCAAAATGTTCGATTTTTTTGCATTATTTTCAATTGGACACTCTTGACACGCTCAAACTCTCTCCCGAAACGCTCTGGACACATGTCTGGCACTCAATTTCAAAGTGTTGGAATTTTTTGCATTATTTTCAGTTCGAAACTCTCTGAACACGCTTGGACACCCCAAGGAAATGCTCAAGAAACTTTCCTGACACTTTGGGGGGAAAATGCTGTTATACAATCATTTGTAGTTGACATTATAAAAATAAGAAGTTTTAAGTGTGAAACTATAATTATTGCATACCCAAAACATGAAAGGTAGGTCTCTCTCTCTCTCTCTCTCTCTCTCTCCCTACTGTCTACTTCATTCTCTTGTTTCAACGAGAATATATTTAGAAAGATGGAGTATTTATGTGAGCGCTATAATGGTGGAGATGTGAATGTGGGCCAATGGTGAAAATGTGGAATATGTATGTTATGATAAACTAAACTTCTATCTTCTCTAGCGATTCCTTTTTTGGGGGGTGTTTTTATTCATTAATCTCACTAAAACAGTTTTTCTACATATATTGCATTTTATTTAGATGTTTTCCTTCATTAATCTTACTAAAACAACTATATAAAATGCAATATATGTAGAAAAACACTAACGTGTCCTCCTACGTGTCTTGTCTTCTATTTTTGTGGAAATTTACGTGTTGGCATGTCTGTATCGTCTCCCGTGTCTGTGTCGGGGTTACATAGCAGGAGACTTACTTTAATAGAGTACTTTATCAAGCGTAGCCTCGTATTTTATGTCCTTGTCATTTATTCGTGTAAGAGTTGCCAAGAGGTTGGAGAAGTCAAGCAACATTATTTCCTTTCGAAAAGGTAGTGAATGGGTTGAGATTCGGTCAGGGATGTCAATGGGATGAATCTGGAACCCACATCAACCTGCTATTACTAATACGGTGGGGTTTGGGAGTAAATAACCAGGGGTGGGGAAGGGTATACATCTTGACATGAGTTTGTGACAGGGTAGTGGTTCAGGGAGGTTCACTGCCTGAACATGCTGTAGTTATGATTTAAAATCGGAAAATACCTTTCTTGTTGATGTAAAAAAAGTAGTGCCCCTTATTCACCTTCTAGCTTCTTTCGTCAATCACCAAGGAATGCAACACTCTTTCACTTTTCGATTGAGGACAACTCTTCAATAGCACATGCTGCACTTCTTCTCTTTCCAATCCTAGGGTTATGATACCACATTACTATGTTGGATAACTAACCGTATTTCACATTAAGGAGAGCGTTAGATAGCTTGGTACACTTTGTTGAGCCTTTTGGTAGAGCTTATGTGCTTGGAACAATTGGAAATCTACCATTGAAGAGAACTGATCAATAATTTGTGTTGCCGCACTTCCTCTTTTGTCTCATGTTCGTTTGTCACTCTACTTTGAGGTTCTCTATCACCTTTCCGTCTCTCTGCCATTATGGTTGACGATTAAAGATGTTCATTACACATATAAATGTCAAGGTATATGTTGGTTATATACCTCTGTAGTCTGTATGGAGTTCTTTCCCTTTTGACCTCAGTTGTCCCTTTTGTTGTGGCGTGTTTAGTATACAGGTAGCTGGGGGGTTGGACTTTGAAATAGGTTTCATTATGTCATGGTTTGGAAGTATTGAAAAGCATTTGTAGTGGTTAGCACTCCTCGAAGGATATTCATGTCGTATGGGTTTATGGGAGGCATGAGGCTTTTTAGTTAGCTGTGTGGTGTGGTGTGTTCTGGTTAGTTGAAGATAGGTGTGTTGTATCTGCCCAACTCTTCATTTTGTGGTAAATAGTGGTGGGGTAATTGGTTGGGTTGTCTCCTTGCGGTCCCATACATCCTTGAATCTGTGATGGAGGAGAAATTATTTGGTAGGTGAAATTAAAATTTAGGCTTCTTCAAGTTGGGTCTTATTATGAGGTCTTGCTGGGTCATTGGAGAACTTCTTTTCATTGGAGAAGCATATGTGGGACAAAGGATCTGTGTGTGTGTGAGTGCGCGCGCGCCTGGATGACATTGGATGATTTCAACACTTTATTATTATTTTTCTTCCAAGAAGACAAATTTACGTAAACTGGTTTCGTATGTGCAAGATTGGGAGTCTGTGAACTTCTTGCCCCTCGTGGAGTGGTGCAAGGTATGTGGTCTTTTATTCTTTTGTGGTTTGGCCTGAAGTAAGGTTTTCCTCAGGGAGTGAAGTTTCTTCTTCTTCGTGGAGAGGAGACCGGGTGGGAGGAGAAGGTGGAAAGCGTAGCATTCATTCTCTTATTCCTTGATGTGGTTAGTTTAGGGAGTACTCCATAGAAGCTTTTGATGCGGAGATGAGCCTACTTTTAGATTGAAGATTAGACTATCCTCTCAATATGGTATAGTGTTGGTTTTCGAGATGTAATGAGCTTTTCAAATCTTTTTGCATAAGTTCGTAGAAACATTGAATAGCTGTGATGCAAAGGCGAGATAGGTGTTTGTGTATTTGGGTTGCTCCCTTGATCTTTCTATGTATCCTTTGCACCGTCTTAGTGCTCTTCTTATAAGATATGTATCCAAAAGAAAATGTTTTTTCTCTTTGAGACTGTTTAGTGTGTGGAACAGAATAGGTCGTCATTTTTTAAGGTTGGACCAAGCAGCCCAAACAAGGGATCAAACTCCTTCCCGGTGGTGACAAATATAATGAACTTCTCTTAAAAACAAAAAAATTAGGCTCCCATGGCTGTTGGCACTTGGCAGTTTGACCACAGGAAGAAAACTCTGATAGTTTAGGAACCGCAACCAAGGAGAGAAACTATGGGGGGCTATTGAAGTATACTTTTAAATTCAGAGATGCTCAATTATTTTGATCTTGTTTGCATTAGTATGTTTGTGCATTACTGTGTTTTGCTGAAATTTGAGTTGTACATGGGTCATGGACACAATAAAGCACTATCAGAGCTGTTGATCTTTTTTCTTCATATTCTTAACTTTTTGTAATTTTTTTGAGCTTTGGTTGCGACACATGATGATTTTTCATTTAAATATTGCACATAGAAGATAACACTTCTGTCTCTTTATCACGGGGAAAACGTGACCATGGTTTACTTTTCAATTCATTACGTACTTGGCATTTCGCTGGCATAAATGATGAGAAATAACTTAAATTTTTTATTTCTTAATGCTTTTTATTGTCCTCACTCTCTCTGTTTACTGGTTCACAATTCAGAGGTTAATATTTGATAAACCTGAAGATGGAGTTAGGAAAATAGTTCTGGCCACTAACATGGCTGAGACAAGCATCACTATTAACGACGTGGTCTTTGTGGTTGATTGTGGAAAGGCCAAAGAGACATCGTATGATGCTCTGAATAACACTCCATGTTTGCTTCCTTCATGGATCTCCAAGGCTTCTGCTCGTCAGGTAAATTCTTGTGATCTGGATTTGATTTTTAAATTTTGTATATTTCTTATGGGATTACCTTTTAGTGGGAAATCCCCTGAATGGTGTTAGGTTATCTAGGTAATTTATTTTGGTCTGCATATGATTTTGAAATGGCTTAGTCGATAATAGTTTGGTGGGGTACTGACTGTTTGAATGGTGTTAATTAGTTGACAGCGACAGTAGCAGTACCCATGTAATTCCAAATAAATGGGAATATGGGCCAGGGAAGACTGGAAACACCCCTAACTTTTTCCAATATATGCATAAACTCCTGCTCTCAGAAAGTTTAATGCTGAACTAACGGCCCTCCTATACCTCAAACAATCGAGAAACTCAAGGGACAGTATGCCGTGGAACCATTCTCCTAAATCAAAGCCGGAAGGCATTAGAGAGCCCTCGATGTTAATTGGTTGATATTTAAGAAATTTGTTTGGTAGACAATTCAGTTTGTCTTTTTGAAAACTCCAGTTTTCAGGAAATATTAAAAAATTCTTCGAATTCTAGAAAACCAACTCCAAAAAAAATAATAATAATAAAAAAAATAAAATAAAATTTGATGAGAGAGAAATGATGATTTGTTTTTTCGATAATTGTTTATGCAAATTACTTTTTAAGATACCGACCAAAGAACGCTTTAGTTGTTCAATGTATACCACTTATACGGCTTTATGGATGTGTAATCCTAATTCCCTCCATTTTGCAGAGAAGAGGTAGAGCTGGTCGTGTCCAACCAGGCGACTGTTACCATCTATATCCTCGATGTGTATATGATGCTTTTGCTGATTATCAACTTCCCGAACTTCTAAGGACACCTTTGCAGTCTCTATGCTTGCAAATAAAAAGCTTGCAACTTGGGAGTATTTCAGAGTTCCTGGCAAGGGCTTTGCAGCCACCGGAGCCTTTATCTGTAAGTTTTAGATGATATGTGCATGTGATCTTCAGACCATGTTACTAGAACCTAAGCAGAAGTAATAAATATGGGGTTTTGAGTTACACTAGATCACTTTATAGTTTCCATTCTTATTCAGTGGTCAAAACTCAGCACTCTAACCTTAAGATTATGGGTTCAAGCGTGAATATAAACACTTAGCCCATTTAATGTCAGAAGGTTAGGTTTATACCCAAGCAACCCCTCCCAGACACCCATTTATGCCTACATATTCTGGGTTCAATGTGCTTCTCCTCGTCTCATTAACATAATCTATTTCCAAACTCTTTGTAGTGTCTTTGGATAATTGTTTCTTTGCAGGTTCAAAATGCTATTGAATATTTGATGGTCATTGGGGCTTTGGATGAGAATGAAAATCTGACAGTGCTAGGTATGTAATAATGTGGATCGTTTCATTGATTCTCTGCACTTGTAGTTGTCCTTCTAAGCTGCTTTCTGAAAACATTTGTAGAAGTATTTCATGATGATGAACCAAAGTTGCATTTGCTGCTTCACAGGACGCAACTTGTCAATGCTTCCGGTTGAGCCGAAACTGGGAAAAATGCTCTTATTTGGAGCTATTTTCAACTGCCTGGATCCAATAATGACTGTCGTTGCTGGTCTAAGTGCCAGAGATCCATTCCTGATGCCATTCGACAAGAAGGATGTAAGTTGTCTAATAGTTCTTGATAAAGCTCATTTTGTTTTAGTTCGGTTTTACGTTTTGCTTTTGTTTATTTCTGTTGTTGATGTAGCTGCTACTGTTTTTTTGCTGTGGGGTTTTTTTTTTAGTGTGATAATCGCCCTTTTATTAGCTTTTTATGCTCTTAAGTATATCGGAGTTAGGTTTGTCTCCAATCGTCCCCCGCCCATACCCCCAATGGTTGGGGACTAGATGGGTTCTGTTATTGTTGTTGTTGTAAACTTCATTCAATCTCTAGCCCCGCATATTGGTCAAGCACTGCATGCCTAAGTTGGGGTTTACAACCTGAAACTGCATCAAATCTCAGTGCTGTATTTGCTGCGTGCAGCAATGAGGCATGATTAATGTGGATGCAGTTCTAGAATCTATGCAGTTCTAATGTTTATTACTGGTACATGTCACGCCAGTATGCCCTTAGAGATAGAGCGACTAGGGGAAGGAAATATTTGTGTCTTGTACCAAGTGTCGCGTATAAATTGACTACCCAGCGACGAAGTGGATGGCCCGCGTTGTTTCTAGTGGGCTTTTTATTGTCCTTAATGTAATTTTTGGTGGCATTTTGTTGGCTCGGCTTGCTCGGTGTCTACGTTGGCATTGAAATTCAACTCTGGGCCTTGGCCATCGGCATCTTGGTTGTAATGAAGATTTATACTCGCTACCTAATTTTTGTCCAAAAGTAGAATAGGGAAAAAAATTCCCCTACCTCATTCTCCCTCTCCTTCTTAGTCCTTTGGAATCTCACCAGATTTAGATATAATATTCTCCTTGTCCTTCCAGTCTTTTCAGAACCTCTAAACTTTTGTAGGTTCTCATCCGTTATGGTTTTTCAAATTGTCTTTAGTGACTCCACCTATTGCAGCTTGCAGAGTCTGCAAAGGCCCAGTTCTCTTCACGTGATTACAGCGACCATCTTGCTCTTGTCCGGGCATATGATGGTTGGAAAGATGCTGAAAGACATCAATCTGGTTATGAATATTGTTGGAAGAATTTCCTCTCTGCACAAACTCTGAAAGCCATCGATTCTCTTCGGAAGCAGTTCTTTTATTTGCTTAAGGACACTGGTCTTCTGGATAACACAGAAATTTGCAACACGTGGAGCCATGATGAGCATTTGATCCGTGCCATTATCTGTGCGGGCCTGTTCCCTGGGATATGCTCTGTTGTGGTGAGTTATGGATTTTCTTTCTGGGGACATGATATCCTTGTTATTTTTTCTGTTTGCTGCCAGTGCCATTTCTTGCTTAATATGTCTATCAACATTCTTAGAACATTTCTTTTACCCCGTTGTAATCTTTAATTTCTTCCTAGTTCCTTGTTTCAATTTCTGGCATAAACAATTTATTACTCATTGGGACTTGGTTTTCCCTTTGGTTGGAAAAAGTGTTTTGTTCCAGAGTGCCATCCAAATGTTAGGGTGGTATATTAGTTGTCTTTTTCTTTGCTATAGTCATTGAAAATCAGCCACAACTGATTGAGTTTTTATTTACAGAACAAAGAGAAGTCTATCTCATTGAAAACAATGGAGGATGGTCAGGTACTTCTGTACTCGGTAAGTTTCTCATCTTTTGCTGCTATAGTGTTCAGTGAGGCATTGTTCAGGAGCTTTGGTTTATTATTGTAGCAATAATTAAATCTTGGTATTGTATACGTGCTTTAATGTGGAATTTGTTTCCTTTTCCTTTCATGCAGAATTCTGTGAACGCCCAGGAACTCAAAATTCCACACCCTTGGCTTGTTTTCAATGAAAAGGTTAAAGTGAATTCTGTATTTCTTCGGGATTCAACAGCCGTATCTGATTCTGTGGTTCTTTTATTCGGAGGAAACGTTTCTAGAGGGGGCCCGGTAAGTTTCGTATTCCATTTGTTCTCAATATTATCATCTAGTCATATGTTTCTCAGTGTCATTTCTAGAGGGCTGGCCTGATAAGTTTCTAATTCCTTCGGTTCTCAATGTTATCAGTAATGCCAGTTGTTTCAAAAAATAGTTTTGATCATTTTATTGTGGCCTAATTTTTACTTGGATCATTTTCTGCTTTTCACAGGATGGACACTTGAAAATGTTGGGAGGATACTTGGAATTTTTCATGAATCCTGCCTTAGCAGATACATATCTAAGATTGAAGAAAGAGCTTGAAGAACTTATTCAAAAGAAGGTAATTATTTTGCTGTGCTTTGGAAATTGCCTCCGTGGGTGGGAAGGTGGGTGTGTGGTGGGATGTAATAAGCATTCCCTAGGGAATGGATTTTGGGTTTTCTCTGAGTTGGTGTTGGGAAACGAATCCCAGAATCCAAACATGGCAACCACAGGTTAGACTAATAGAAGTGAAACGGTGATCTACAATCCTACCATGCAGAACTAGGGTTCATACCTTCATAATCTCTCTGGCTAGATCTCGCTTAAATCAGGAACAGATAATTTGAAGCATAATGATCACCAGCTCAATCGAACCATCTTCTGCCTTATTCCTTCTATGTCTGATCACCTAAGAAGCACCGACACGCTGCTCGGCCTTACGTACCGGTGTCCTGGACGTCTGGGACACTGATACGTCTGGACACGCCCCGGACACGTGTCCCAGACGCCTTTGACCATGTCCGGCGTGTCGTTGACCGTGTCCCATTATATCAATTTTTTTTAGGGACACGCTGGCGACACTTCTCAAACACGAAGGAGGCGGGTGGAGGAGGAGGAAGAAGGAGAGGGAGGGAAAGAGAGAGAGAGAGAGAGAGATCGAGAGACCTGATATGCCAAGGATGTGAGCGTGAGAGAGCCAGATCGAGAGTCTCCAATAGCGATGGAAAGAGAGACCTGATACTCTGCGGCTGCTGCTATTTGCTTTAATCCTTATGGTTGGACTTGGGCCATTTTTGGGCTCTATTCTTTATTAAGGTTTTCGGGCTCTTATTCTTTATTTTTTTGGGCTCTTTTCTTTCGTAACGGTTTGGGCTCTAATTCTTTATTCTTTTGGGCTCTACTATTTATTTTTATGTTATGCACTTGGACCATCTTTATAATTTAAAGGGATCCCTTATTTAAATGTAGATCAGTACTTTTATTAAGATTTTGTATGATAAAAATCAAAAAGTACTCACTGTTATGCAAACAAATGATATAAGAAATAATTTTTTTGTATAAAATATACACAACAACAACAATAACAGAACCCATCTAGTCCCCAATGATTGGGGGTATGGGCGGGGGATGGTTGAGGACTGACCTAACCTTTGGCAATATGCACAAAGTGGTTGCGCTCAGAATACCACTGAAACAGTGGCCACCCTAAACCTCCAAGAACCGAGAAGCTAAAGGGACGTTTTGTTGCACAACCATGCCCCAAATCAAAGCCGAAAGGCATCAGGGAGGGCAGGCCTAGAGCCCCAAATCAATTTTTGTACTCATTACCATGCTTCCTTCATTCATGGTCCAGAGCATCTCACTAATGAGAGTACAATTTTGTATAAAATATGTAAATATATATTTTATTTGACGTATCCCCAACGTGTCGTGTCCTAATTTTTACGTGCTTCTTAGCTAATCACGAATTGAGTTTGGGCTAAAAATGTGAACCCTCTCTCTCTCTCTCTCTCTCTCTCTCTCTCTCCCCTTGGAATGCTGAAATCTCTTAGAGTTCTTTTTTTTTTTTAAAGAGCTGCGAAGGCGGATATGTATAGGCTGGATATGTATAGGCTAAAATAGAGACGTTACGCTACGATATGGATCAAATTTTTATCATAGTTTTAAGGTCATAAATGTTGGGGACACGTTCGTTGGAGAAAATTGTGGACACTTTAGGGACACATTAATAGTTCAAATTGTAATATCAAACGTTGGGCCCTATGATATATGAATGCGAGTGCGGGTGTATATCTAAGGATTTGATACCCAAAGGTTATATAGAATATATGCAGATATGGACCAGATGGATACGTACACGAGGATGCCTTATAGAATGATATTTTTGTAACACTTTTTATTTTGGTCACTTTGATATAAGAAAAAATAAATAATTCTCCAATTTTGTGAAGAAGAGAAAATACTGTAAGAGATTGTCCCACATGATTAATTATAACCTCCAAAAACTACTCTTATGAGCCCGACGGCCTCTCCACTTATAACCAATTGGCTTTGAGTTGGATATTTTAACATGGTATCAAAGCTACACTTTCAAAGGATTTTGGGCAAGACTCTCGTGATTGCTTACCCTATTATTTGTGCCTTAAGTGTACCTTGTTTTGTTAGTTGTGATCCCTATGTTATGGATGTGGGTTAAGGGTCGCACGCGCGGGGAGTGTTAGGGCTTGTCCCACATTGATTAATTATAATTTCCAAAAACTAGTATATGAGCCTGGGCGGCCTCTCCACTCATGGCCAATTGGTTTGGAGTTATATGCTTTAACATGGTATCAGAGCTAGGCTTTCGGAAGCATTGGGACAAGACTCTATGTCGTTGATGGTTGGTTCCCCTTTGTTTGTCTTTGATGGTTGATCGTTGTCCCACATTTGGTTGATAATAACCTTAAAAACTAGTAAATGATTCTGGGCGGCCTCTCCATTCATTGCCAATTGGTTTTGAGTTGGATGCTTAAACAAATACAATAAAATCTAATCATATGATATTATAGCAGCTCAGAGAGAATTTCGGAGGCACTATTGGAGAGGGTAAAACTCGTATACCCTCTTGAGTGCCCTAACTCGGCTATGCAGTATGGGTGTACCCTACAGGGGAGCCGAGCTAGAGAGGCCACGAGTAGGGCCAGGCGCGCAATGCATAATCCACCATGGCACCATGATAAGGTGCAGGGTCAGGCCGAGCTACGAATAGCTCGGTCCTAGGATCTACAGACCAGCGACAGTATAGCCGAGCTATGTGGCAGCACGGTTACACCGCTATTGGGCTAACCAAACGGTAAGGCGT
>JAXBDA010006889.1:0-19277 GCA_036023075.1 Gaultheria prostrata
TTGCTACCTTAGCTTGTTCGGGTGTTCGTTATCCTAGCTCTTGTATTGTGCTTAATCATCTTTACAATATTAGTCTAAATTTTCGTAATCATAGGGCACAACCAAATTTTGTAAATGCTTGTATAGACATGGAAGTAAAATTCAGAAAATATTATGAGGAAATGCCACCATTATTTATGTTAGCTGCTGTAATGGACCCTAGGATTAAGTTAGCAGGTGTTTCTGTGCTATTAAGAGAGATTGGTACCAATTTAGGGATTTCTAGTTTACCTTCTTTTGATGTTGTGACTCATTTATTGAATGCCTTGTATGCTAGATATGAATCTAAGTTTGGTGCAATTGCTACACGTACTGTTGCTTCTTTGACTACTTTTACAAGTAATGATGCATCTTGGTCTTTGCTTACTTCAAGTTTAGGATTACGAAGTAGCTCTGTAACTTCACGCACTGAACTTCTTAAATATTTGGACCTAGAATCTGTTAGTGCTAATGACTTGATTAATTTTGATATCTTAGTATGGTGGAAATCTCATGAAACGACTTATCCCATTCTTTCAATCATGGCACGTGATCTACTAACAGCTCTTGTGTCTTCAGTTGCCTCCGAATCAGCTTTTAGTGCAGGTAAAAGAGTGTTGGATGATAAGAGGAGCAGAGTAGCTCCAGACATTTTGGATTGTCTCATGTGGTTGAAAGATTGGGAGGATGCATGCCTTGGAATTGAAAAAGGCACAGGTAATGATGAATTTAGAGGTTATTTTGCGGACTCTGATATAGATACTGATTAGCCTAATATTCATTTATTACGCGGGGCTTGTGTCTGTGGCTTATTCATTTCTGTGAGTGGACTGAAGAGGGTTGGCAACTTATGGCAACATGATGTTGCCCCCACTTCAGTTGTGTTTGTGTGTGTGTGTGTGTGTGTGGCAGTGTGTGAAGCAACAAGTGCAGCAAATAGTGTGACTGTGTGGGTTTGGCAACTTATGGCAACATGATGTTGCCCCCACTTCAGTTGTGTGTGTGTGTGTGGCAGTGTGGTGTGTGTGTGGCAGTGTGTGTGTGTGTGTGTGTCCTTGTAGTCTGAAATGAATAAGCCACTGACACAACCCCTTATCTCCATGTTCAAACTTAAAATAATACATGAATTGTGATTTATAACTTATGATGGTCTTAATTGGCAACATAGTGTTGCATCCTTTTCAGTTTGTGAATTCTAAATTTGGTCAATGATGATTGTTGAGCCCAATCTGGGCAATGAATGATTGTTGAGCCCTGAATTTATGTTATAGTCACTGAATTTGGGCAATGATGATTGTTGAGCCCTGAATTTATGCGTTATAGACTAGTGACTGAATTTGTGCAATGATGATTGTTGAGCCCTGAATTTATGTGTTATAGAGACTGAATTTGGGCAATGATGAGTGTTGAGCCCTAAATTTATGTGTTATAGTGACTAAATTTGGGCAATGAATGATTGTTGAGCCCTGAATTTATGTTATAGTCACTAAATTTGGGCAATGATGAGTGTTGAGCCCTGAATTTATGTGTTATAGTGACTAAATTTGGGCAATGATGAGTGTTGAGCCCTGAATTTATGTGTTATAGTGACTTAATTTGGGCAATGATGATTGTTGAGCCCATTTACAAAGGAAAAAAAAAGGCAATGATGAGGTCATTTATGAGTAGTTGTGTTGGTTGAGCTCCTTGAGCATTGTTAGGGTTTGTGGATTGAGCTCCTTGGTGGACGTGGTGTTGTGATGGTGGATGGTGGTGGACGTGGTGTTGTGGTGGTGGATCGATGTTGATTGACTTGTTGTTGCACCTGTTGGCTGCACTTGTTGATGCACTTGTTTGTTGCACCTATTGCTGACTTGCTGCACTTGCCGCACTTGTTTGTGGCACCTGTTGCTGCACTTGTTTGCGGCACCTGTTGCTGCACCTGTTGCTGCACTTGTTTGCTGTTTCGGTTACTTGTTTGCTGCACTTGTTAGCTGCACCTGTTGCTGCACTTGCTGCCCTTGTTTGGTGCACCTGTTGCTGCACTTGTTTGGACTTTTGGTGTGACTTTTGTTGCACTTGAATTTCAAATTTTCATTTATGGGTAATGATGTTTGCTGAGCCCCATTCAAGTTTATACAATTTATACCCCAGACAAGGCCATGTACAACAGTATAAGAGCAAGGGCATCGGACGGGCTCACGGGCATCCCTTTTTCTTTTTTTTCATTGAAATTAGACGGAGTACTGTTTTTTACTTTTGTTATTTGGAAGTTGTAAGTTGTAATAACTTCCTTTCTTTTATAATTTTTAAGTTGTAATTTTTTTCAATTATGTAAGTTGTATTGTAATAGCTTTCTTTCTTTATTTCAATTTTTTATCGAAATTAGATAGGGTATTGGACGGGTATCCTTTCTTTTGTAATTTCAAATTTTCAATTATGTAAGTTGTAACTTATAGTGAAGTTGAATTTTCGATCAAATAAATTAAGTTGTAACTTGTTTGTAAGTTGAAATTGTCCAAAATTGATTAAATAGATTTTCAAAGTTTTCTTTACGATTTTTGTATCCTCCGTTCCAATAATTGAAAATTGATGGCACGACACGATTTTAAAAGGCGCACTACACACGATTAAGTAAAAAAGTCAACACGGCATGGCATGACACGACACGATTCAAAAAAGCACGATACCAAGGTAAACGGGCCGGCACGACACGACACGACACGATCCAAAATAACACGGCACGACATGACATGATTAAAAAGGCACATCACGACACGACACGATAAAAAAAAAAGCACGGCATGGCACAACACGATGAAGTCAACGGAACGGCACGGCACGACATGATTAATTAATCGGGCACGGAACGGCCCGTCACGACTTTTGAAAGGCACGACCTGACATGGCACGCTAAAGTAAATTGGCACGGCACGAGCACGGTATGTCACGGCACGGCGTGACACGATAAAGTAAACGGGTCGGGCACGGCACGACACGAAGCACGGTTGGCACGGAAGTTGAGTGGCACGGCACGGCACAACAATCACGTTTGACACCTCTAGTCTTGACTTTGTTTCGGATCCGCAATCAGCTTCTCCCCAAAATTACAAAAATACCTTCGAGTCTATCCTAGGGTTACCTCCATGTCAAAATTACCAAAATACCCATGTGTCAATACCAGGGTCAGCTCCATGTCCAAATTACCAAAATACCCTTCCACTCAGCCCAGAGTCAGTCCAACCTAGAAATTTTGACCCAGGAACCTCCCCGGGCCCGTCGATAGTTATCCGGATCCCCAAGACCAGTTTTTACTGATTTTTACCAAAATACCCCCCGAACTTCGAAAACATATTTTCGACATATAAACTATACCGGGAGCGACCCGGGACCCGCTCGGGACCATTTTTCAGCCACAGGCGGCAAAATTCAACTTTTTACTATAAAGTCAACTATACTCATTTTTACTGCCTAAAACCGTATCGGATACTTCCCGGGGCCCACCATCGGCCAAGAATGGGGCCCGAACGAGATTTTTGCAACTTTTTACTATGAAACCTATTGTATTTTTTACAACCATTTTCACTATTTAAAACCATACCGGACGCTTCCCGGGGCCCGCCGTCGGCCCTAGACGGGTCCGGACAAGATTTTTACAACTTTTCATACGGACGTATAAACTGCGTTCCGAACCTATTTTCGGCCATTTAGCCATCTAAATAACATCCCGGGACTCTCGTTGACTGTTGGCACCCACAAAACCCATTTTTCAATATTTCTCCTAGCGAGTCGTGTAGTCAAACCTGACCCATCTCGAGTTTTGAAATCTTCCGGAGATGTCCCGGAGTTTCCGCAGTATGTATCCCTCATGCTTTTGTGACCGCTGGAGTGTGCTATTGTCCTCCGAGTACGGTAGAAATGCCTTAATACCCCGTTGGTTCAAATCCCCAGCGATTATTAACTTTTCTAGAACCTCAGGTATATGCCGAAACTACGCGAGACCTGATTTCTCCTGAGGCCCGAGAATACGTAGGTAGCCGGATAACGGCTCGGTCCCAATTTTTAAAACCTTTTATTTGTTTGAACTACGTGATGACCTGATTCTCCTAAGACCGGAGATACGAAGGCACCCCTGAGACCGGGCTCGGTCCAAACAAAATGTTTATCTACTTCCTTTTCAGTTGTAAAAGTCTCCTGCATTGTAAATATAAATTCATTTTCAGACAGACCTTCTTTTTATTATATGTATGTATGTTGTCACAAATTTTCATTCGCTTATGTTGAAAAAGTCTGTTCCGAGTGCCAAAAGGGCGGGGTAGGGTGCTCCGGCTTCCTTACACGTAACGGTGAATTACCGAACCTGTTCTTTTCTAAAATCACAGACCAAAACAAAAACCAAGTCATTTCCATAAAGCCCAACCGGGTCTCCAAACCCGAGATATTTCTATCAAACAAAACCGGGCTTTTTAGCCTAAGTCTATTAAACAAAATCGGGTCCCTGAACCCGAGATTTCTACAAACAACTTTTTCTGATGGTGACTTGACACACCGAGAATTATGTCACGTGGCGACTCTGAGTTATTTTCATTAATAACAAATATGGCTCAGTCACAGCTGTAAAACCCGTGTCTTTCAAAAACCACGTCGCATTGAATACCACTTGGATTTCCCGATCATCGCACCGCACAGGGATGCAGGGGCGGTCGAAATCCCGGGTGCGACAAGAGGAGAATAACTATTTTATTTATTCACATGACAAGCAGTATTACACATAGTAGTATCAAACGAAAACTAAGCATAATAAAGTTTAACAGAGTCAGAGTTTATGAGCCTTGGAAACTCCTCACCGTCCATTTAGGTCAGGAGCAATGCGCCACCCGCAAGAACCTTCTTTATGATGAAAGGACCTTGATAATTAGGGAAAAACTTTCCTGGAGCTTCGTCTTGTACGGAGAGGATCTTCTTCAAAACTAGATCCCCCTGTCTAAATTCCCGGGTTCTAACCTTTTTATTGAACGACCGGGCAATCCTCTTCTGATAGCACTAAGAGTGGTACACTGCTGCCACCCTCTTTTCATCAAGTAGTACGAGCTGATCGAGTCGACTCTGGATCCACTCAGAGTCATCTAGCTCAGATTCGATCAAGACCCGAAGGGTAGGAATCTCGACTTCTGCGGGTAAGACGGCCTCGTTGCCGTATGCCAAGGAATATGGGGTTGCTCTAGTAGACGTTCAGACGGTCGTGTGGTACGCCATCAGTGCAAAGAAAAGCTTATCATACCAGTCTTTGTGTGCATCCATCATCTTACAGATGATCTTCTTCAAGTTTTAGTTGGCCGCCTCTACCGCTCCGTTCATCTGTGGGCGATAGGTGGTAAAGTTCTGATGCCTGATGTTGTACTTGGCACATACCTTTGTTATGAGGTTGTTGTTCAGATTATTCACATTATTTGTGATAAGTATCTCCGGAGTTCCATACCGACACAAAATATTGTTCTGCACGAAGCGGGCCACCACTTTCTTGGTGACACTGGCAAAGGTGGCAGCTTTGACCCACTTTCTGAAGTAGTCAATGGCCACCAGAATGAAGCGGTGACCATTGGAAGCCTTAGGCGTGATCATCCCAATAACGTCCATGCCCTATGCAGCAAAAGGCCATTGGGCGGTTATAACTTGAAGTTCTTTCGGTGGTGCTCGGAGTACGTCTCCTTGTATTTGGCACTTGTGGCAACGCCGCACGTACTTGGCGCAGTCTGATTCCATGGTCATCCAATAATAGCCTGTTTGGATGATTTTTCTTGATAAGGCATGGCCGCTCATATGGGGGCCACAGATACCTTCATGTAATTCTTTTAATATTTCTCCGGTCATAGGAGAATCAGGTCATCACGTAGTTCAAAATGGTAAAAAGGTTTTGTTTGGGACCGAGCCGTCATCTAGCTGCCTACTTATTCTCCGGCCTCAGGAGAAATCAGGTCTCGCGTAGTTCCGACATAAAGCAGAAGTTCTAGAGAAGTTAACAATCGCTGGGGATTCGCACCAGCCGGAAATGGAGGCATTTCTACCGTACACGGAGGACATAATCAAACTCCGGCGGTGACAAAAGTTGGGGATATACATAATGTGGGAAGTCCGGGACATCTCCGGAAGATTCCGAGACTTGAGACAGATCGGGACTAACTACACGACTCGTGCGGAAAGTATTGAAAAAAAGGGTTTTCGGGGGTGCCGACAGTCAACGAGGGTCCCGGGATGTTATTAAGGAGGCTACATGGCCAAAAAATAGGTTTGGAATGCCATTTGCACGTCCGTATGAAAAGTTGTAAAATTCTCGTCCCGACCCGTTAAGGGCCGACGGCGGGCCCTGGGATGTATCCGGTACGGTTTTGAAGAGTGAAACTGATTACAGAAAATACAATAGTTTTTATAGTAAAAAATTATAAAAATCTCGTTCGGACCCGTTAAGGGCCGACGGCGGGCCCCAGGATGTATCCGATATAGTTTTAGATGGTAAAAATGAGCACAATTGACTCGGTTGACTTTATAATATAAAGTTAAATTTTGCCACCCGGGGCTGAAAAATGGTCCCGGGTCGTCCCCGGTAGGATTTGTATATTGAAAATAGGTTTTCGAGGTTCGAGGGGTATTTTGATAAAAATTAGTAAAAACTGGTCTCGGGGGTCCGGATGACTATCGGCGGGCCCCGGGTGGTTCCCGGGTCAAATCCGTCAGCTGGACTGACTCTAGATGTACTGGAAGGGTAGTTAGGTAATTTTGACATGGAGCTGGCCCTGGGAGCAACACAGGGATATTTTGGTAATTTTGGGGTGGAGCTGACCCTGCTATTGACATAGGGGTATTTTGGTAATTTTGACATGGAGGTAACCCTAAGATAGACTCGAGGGTATTTTGGTAATTTTGGGGAGAAGCTGATTGCGGATCCGAAACAAAGTCAAGACGGACTCTACGACTCCTTAACATGCTGGACATTATCTGAAAATGGACACAAAATATAGTGTAAATGATATGAATGATAAAAATGGTCAGGCTTCTCGGAGCACTCGGTCAGCATAACTGGGTGCCCTAAGACTGGTCTGCAATAGGGACACCTGAACAGAACAAATTCCCAGATTTGATCCCAACGCCTTAGTTTTTAGTTGTTTTATATGACTGCCCGGACGGCTAGTCAGGTCAAGGTTGTATGGATCTCAGAAGATACAGAAAAGACCCAGAGGTGATGGTAGAGCCACGCAATAGACCCATTTGAAGTACCAAACCCCTTTGGCGCGTACGCCACTGTGACAGTCTTTTGGTATTCCTCGCCGCAAAACCCTAACGAGACTGACGTGGTGCACAGCGACAGCGTACGTTTATTCTTAGATATATTTCATGGACAACAGATTGACTTGATATGAATGCGCAGTATAAAGACGTCCGGTTTGGACACAGGGCTGGCCCGGGCAATTGACGGGCCAGTACAACTCTAGATATACCTACTACATGCTGAAAGCAAGTAAACCATAATTGATGTTTAAATTCACTTACAGACTCCCGGTTCAAACTCCGGGTAGAGAATCAGACGTATAAAGTCGCTCGAAAAATCGGCTATAGCCTCTGGCAGAAGTTGGTTGATTTGGAGCTGAAAATCGGGCAGCACAATGGCAGGATTGGACGATCTGGAGTCGGGACTCGGACAGAGCTACCGCTAAGCCCTGACTACCGGTAGTTCTTCGTGGAGAAAAATCGTCAGAGCTTCTGCGTAGTATCTATATCCCGAGATTCCACCTGGGGAATCCGGCAGAGCTTCGGCGCAACTCTGACTACTGAGGTTCCTTTCTAAGAAACCCGGCAGAGCTACCGCCTAAAGTAAACACCTACTCACTATCTCGTCTAGAGGTGACCAATGGAATTCTCAAACTGGTCTAGAGGTGACCCTGAGAATTCAGACAATACGAGGCTCAGAGAGGTAGAAGAGGTGCCCTGAATGAAGAAGTGGCTTCACATATTTATATGGGGGGTAGGAGCCCATAGTTTGGGCGCCTAGGACACATGGCAGGCAGCCATGGGCTGCCTTGGGGTAGGCGCCCATTCTTTGGGCTCCTAGGGGTTTGCACTACTTCGCACAGTGCAGCCCTGGCTCGTCCATGCTCGCGTGTGGTTCTTTGATCCAACGATGTCCAGGGACATAACCCTAGGGTTTTGAGGTGTTCTGAGCGTCGTGGTTACGTCCGTTTTTCCAAATTATGCTTCGAAAATAGAGAAATGTGATCGCCCGGCTTTCGATTGAATTGGAGTGCTGTAAGCGATCAGATGATCAAATGAAGTCCGATTGACCTAAACTTTTACAGGGAACTTCAGTATGGTTAGAAATGAATTATCAATGGTGTTCATTTTGAAGATTGGGTCCTGATGTCCATGATCATGGAATCGGCCGTCTCGGGAAGCGCAGTGTCCCCTGAAATATAAAACGGGCTCGGAATCGCCCGATACTTGACGTGAGACTTACTTTCATCACGTCAAGCTTAACTATGAAGTTTGGTGAGATTTGATGTTATACAGATAAAACCTGGATCTTCTGGCCCTGTTCATCGATTTTCACCGAGTAAGGGCACAGGGGGAGTGATGGTTCAACGGTCAATCGTTGTCTGATCTTGACGTGACTTGAGACAGTCACTTTGTAATGCTGAAATGGGTATATTCAATGATCTGATGCTCGATTGGATGTCCTGGTGATATAGTTGGCTAATAGGCCCAGAAACAAGCTTTTAGGAGTTGATGTCTGGAAGGGAGGGGTACAGCCTCCTGAAATGGCATGCTTGTCATCCAAGCTATGCACATACAGATGTTAGATAAAACCTGATGTTGGAATTTGAGTCTCGTGGCATTGGTAGTTTTACCATGCTAGTTTACCTTTTATCGGGAATCGTGGATCTACACGGTAAAGTTGTTTCTGATTTCTGATGTCTAGGCGTCTCTCCCTTGGGACATCGACGTCATCAACTTGATTTGAAAAAATAAGGGTGGGGTAAAATTCGGTGTCAACAACTACAACTAACCAGATGAGCATCCATGCACCCCCAATCCAGAGCACAATTACCCGAACGAGTGTATCCTTGCAAGACTAGAATCCACAGCCAATTAGAAAATCCGAGCCACCCCCTCAACTGGAATGTCTCCGCTCACACACCTTCAATCCGGTGTCAACAACTAACCAGACGAGCATCCATGCACCACCAATCCAGAGCACAATAACCCGAACGAGTGTATCCTTGCAAGACTAGAATCCACAGCCAATTAGAAAATTCGAGCCACCCCCTCAACTGGAATGTCTTCGCTCACACACCTCAAACCCGAGGTGTTCACACTCCTCCAATTGGAGCGCCCGCACCCCCCCAACCGTGGTGCGGCAGAGACTCACTGGCTCGACGACCTTGGTGATAGTGTCTCTCCCTCCGTGTCGACAACTCCGACGAGATCACCACCACTAAGCAAATCCAAAGCGAAAGAGACTCATTTTGGTATTGTCGGAGCTCCCAAATCCTCTGTCTCTTTCCTCCGGGCTTTCCTGTGGACAACCGGCATCAATTGCTTCCCTTCCTTCAGGCCTGAATCCTGCACAACTCCTGAGCAATCCGGCTCAATTCGTGTATGTAACTGCAACTGTTGCATCTCCTACCTATATGAACTCCCTATACCGCTTGCCCCATGTCTAACAACAGCCCCTCTTGTCACGACAGATCCCACAAGCTTGTGTAGCCCACCAAACTTCTTTCCCAACAGTAAATCCCGCTCTCCAATAGAAACCCGAAGTACTCCGTATTCCGTAGAAAAAACCACATCCCCTCTCATCAAGCATCCCGAGAGATATAAAGTTTTTCCTCACCCTGGCAGGTGTCATACTCCCACAACCTTCACAATTTTTTCGCTCGGCACCCGGAACTTCATTGTCCCCTTGCCAACAACCCGCCTCGCCAAACCATTAGCAATCTGAACAAGACCTCCATCGAATGCCTCGTACTCCCAAAACTATGACTTATCCCCGCAGATATGATATGAGCACCCCGAATCTAGTACCCAATTCAATTCCCCTGCATCTATAGCGTCGAACAATGTCAACAAATACTCATCATCGGACTCCTTAATAGCCATTGTTGCCTCCTTTGGTGGGATTTTTCAAACTCTCTGGCTTGTATTTTGGACAATTCCGTTTATATGTCCCTCTTCTTGACAATGGTAGCATGTGAAAGTACGCGCCCCTCAACTGTGACCGGTTACCGCCTCCCTTCTTCTTTTTGTTTCCCCTTGTTTGGTATCTGCCCCTATTACCGTCCGAAAAAGTGCTCGTGACTCATCCACATGTTCAACCCCCATCTCTTTCCTCCTTGCCTTTTCGTTGAAAATAGCATCCTTATCCATAACCATAGTCAACTTTCCTTCTGGCGCTGAGTTACCCAAGGAAACCACCAGTGTCTACCAATTATCCAGAGGAGAACTGAGCAGCAACAGAGCCTACAACTCATCATCGAACTAAATCCCAACATTGGACAACTGATTTACCAAACTCTGAAACTCACTGGAATGCACGACAATTGACTTACTACCTAGGAGCTTCAAATGCACAAGCCTCCTCATCAGTAATGCTTTATTCCGAGATGTTTTCGACAGATACATCTCCTCCAATTTCCTCCACAGAGCGTAAGCGTCTGTCTCCTGCGCTACATGATGAAAAACCTCCTATCAAATACACTGGCGAATCAACCGTACTGCTTTCCTGTTTAACCTCTTCTAATCCTCTACTTTCACCTCCGTCGGTTTGACCCATGTGTGTTCCAAAGGATCATACAACTCTTTCACTTTCACTGAAAGCATGTCCTCCATCCGAGGCTTCCAAATCGTATAAATAGTCGCCATCAATAGGACCATAGCATTCATATTAACCTCCGACATCTCCGCAAACAAGATTGTCTCAATAAACACCCTTTGGAAACTCCCACAATTGATTTGAAACACTACGAAATGTATTAAAGCAGTAAAATAACACGTACTGTCAAAATTCGTAACAAATCTTCACAAACCAAGCCCCGGATTGGATTCGGAACGTCAAACAGAGCCAGAAACTGGTTCGAACCGGGCGTGAGCTGGACAAAACTAGCCTTAACTGGCCGAAAAACCCTCCTCTGAGTCGCTCGCGGACCGTTGATCGGTCAAACCCTTTCAACCCAGCCGAACCGTACTGAACCGGCCATATTCCTCCAGAAAAAAACTGAAACGTGAACCGGCTGACCTCCTAACCTGACCGGTAGACCCCTCTGATCGGAAATTGACATCTTTGACCTGGCTCCTGACCCTTCTGACATGTATGGATGAACCTTTTGAACCCCTGCTGATGTTAGCCCTAGATATGATGACGTCAGCCCTAGCATCTTCCTCCTCTAGCCGCGCGTGAAATACCAACACTGCGAGTAGATCTAACGCATTTTACACGTGCCACCTGTTTCCAGCGCATGTGGCTTATTCCGGCGCTTTCCAGCGACCTTCTTTGTATCACTATGATCGTCTGGATGAGACGAACACAACCTTGTGTTCGAACTTCGATCCCAGTCACTTTTTATCTGATCCCAATGCAAAACGCCACTCGTCTCTGCCCGTAGGTGTTCAAATCAACCGTTCGCCGCACTCTGGTGACCAAAAAAGACGTGTTACACACCGTTGCGCTCGACTCTGAGAGCCCCACCTAACCTACTGATCAAAATAATTTTTGTCAATTATTTTATCCGACCAGACCTTCGAACGGTGCTCCACAGGTTCCGAGTGATTATCCAACTGATTTGTGCTCTTCAGTGCTTCAACCCGCGCTCTGATACCAGTTTGTCATGCCCAAACATGCACCACACCCACAAACGCTGTATAAATCAAGACAAAGCAAGACACACAAATTACGTGGTTCGGCCAAATTGGACCTCCTTCCACGGGGAGGGGGTTTTCACTATAATCCGAAGAAAATCCATGGTAGTGTTACACACTCACACTCAATCTCACAATAATGAAAGCCTCATAGTTCTTTCGTGTATCTCTCTCTCCTACGCACTGCCTCTCTCTCATTTGGTCACACAAAATAAAGAGACTATAAGGAGTATTTATAGAGTACAAGATAAAACCCTAATCCACTCCCACTGGGTCTAAGCCCATCCGGCCCACACGGGGTGGAATCCCACACTACAAGAAAATAGGCCATTTCAGGCATTTTTTTTCCCGGCATTTCAACAAATGCCGGAAAAAGTTACTTTTACCGGCATTTATTGAAATTCCGGGAAACAAATACCGGCAAAAGTATTATTCCCGGTATTTTTTCCAAAAGTGCCGGTAAAAGTATTATACTATAAATATATTTATTTGTCATTTGGTAACCAAATGTGGGCTAGCTTAGTTGGTTGCGTGCGCGCGCGAGGAGGCAAGGGTCGTGGGTTCGAATCCTGGGGAGAGCAATTCTCCACAATTTTGCCCGCACACGTGGGCGCCACGTGTGTGCCACGCCAGTGCCATGTGGGCGTCATGTGGCTGCCACGTGGGTGCCACGCGAGCATTAGGTGGCCGCCACGTGGCCTTTTTTTCCCCCAAATAGGGTCAAAAGCTTTCCCGGCATTTCTCAAAATGCTGCAAATAGTGGCGACTATTCCCGGCATTTGTGGAGACTTTTCCCGGCATTTATTAGCATAAACGACACGTGTATGGACGGCATATGCAAAAAAATGCCGGTAATGCACTTTTCCGGCATTTTAGGTGGCTTTTCCGGCATTTTCACAAATGCCGGTAATGGTGAAATTTGGCGTAGTGCCAACAGTTGAGGTGTGAGTAAATTGGTCCAAATGTCGAAATATATTTTTAAAAAATTGATCTAATTATTCTCTCATCAGTTCGAGGTGTTGAACGCTTAGGATCCAGGGATCCCGTAGTGCGCCTCCGCACTACGGGGTTGTAGGGTGACCAAAACTACGTCGTTTTGGTTGTGCAAAAAGAACACAACTACTTAATCCCCCAAAACTACGTCAATTTAACATAGTTTTATATGTTGAATTCCAAAATGTGAGCATTTTTAAGTGGGTGTTTATTTTCTTCAAAATCAATTTTGATTTTTGATTTCTTCTATATGTGAACATAAAAGTCACTTATTTTAGATTGGGGTTGGTTTGTTTTTTTATTTTAGGAGTAGAAAGTTTTTCCCCCTAAAACCTGGTTCTCAAAACAAAAAGTCCACCATTAAACATATTTTTAAACTTCTTAATTTTTGGGCTTCCTTCAGTTTTGTAAAACTAATGCCCGTTCGAGATGAGAAGGGGTTACGATGTATAAGAATAAGAGTCAAGATGTGTAAATTGCCAAATGTGTTTAGAATTTCTAAATTATGCCACTAGTTATATTTAGGGGGCTTCTCTCAACACCTACAATAGTACTACTGAATGTCTGTGCCTAAAGACACTTTGTAAAAACTAGTATTTCTACAAAATAGATGAATTTTATTAGCTAATGTTGTCTCGTACAAATTTAAAGTCCCAAACAATTTTCTAGATTTATAAAAGGCCCACAAAAAAATAAAAATATTAATGTTAAACATGACATAATCCCAAGAGAGAGAAAATATTGTGATTCTAAATCATTGCACACCCAAAATGACGTAGTTTTGGCCGTCCTACAATCCCATAGTGCGGAGGCCCACTACGAGATCCCCGAATCCAAACGTTTATCCGATCTTTGAACATTAGCATTGAATGCTTGTTGTGTTGATTGTGATTGTACATGCGAGAATCTGCAAGGGTGGTGGGGGACAGATTTGGACTAGCCTTAGGTAATTAATAAGGGAAATTTTAAAAATCAACCCAATAAACTGTCGTGAACATATGAAAAGTATATTGAAATACGTAAGAAATATAGAAAACTATGTAAATATATTTTACAAAGTGTAAAAAGTACAATAGAGTTTGTGTTTTTTTTTTCGTTCTTATTTGATGTTATAAATATTTAAACTAGTCACGATTAAATAGAGTAAATTACTAACATCTTCCTATACTACCATGCTGTACTACTATTGTTACTAATAAAAAGTAATAATGAGTATAAAAATATTTTTTACTTTTCTGGTACTCATATAACATAAGTAATAAAAAATTATGTTTCTATTTTTTAATTGTTTAGCGCGTTACTAAAAAACTTCTCTGAAGAAGGTAGAATTTTTTTTTTAATAAGTTCCGACAATAGCCAAAAATATAACAAAAATGAACTTAAATTTAGTTCCCTAGATAAATAAATGCATGATTGGAGGCTGCAAAATGTTTGGATTACTCATTATTAATTATGTAGTTGTCACGCAAGCCATTGTGCTTGGTGTGGAGTGTTGCTCTAGTCTATTTTACATAAAACCGCATTATTTTTTCTGATATTATTATTATTATTATGCAAAATGTCATAAAATTGTATATAAATGTTCTAAGTTCTAAGTTGCCATATTTGTAACGAACATGTGAGGATTCAAGTTAGGGATGAGCATTTCGTCCGATCCGTACCAATCCGATCTGATCCCCGATCTGAATGGATCAGCAGTATGGAGATCTGTTCGAAGATTGGGTAGGATATGGAGGGTTTTTTTTTTTAAATGTTTGGAGATTGGATAGGGGGTGGAGATAAGCATGTCGCCACCCTGAATCTGCCCCGAATCCGTTCCCCGATCCATCCCCGCCCCGATCCGTCCCCGAATCCCAGAAACATAAGGGTCCATTCATGAGTTTTGAAACTTTAGGGTCTCAGTAAATTTTCTCTAAGCATAAGAGTTTCAACCGTAAAATAAATTAGGGTTTCATTTTGGCGTAATACTTTATTTCTCTTTCTCTCCTGTATACTATTTCCGCCGCACAGTTAATCTTCTCCATCTCTCTCACTCGAACCCTTTCCACGCTCTCTCTCTCTCGACTTGATTCGCAACAGAGTCATGGCATTTTGGCGTATATACTTCATTTCTCTTTCTCTCATGTATACTATTTCCGCCGCACAGTTAATCTTCTCCATCTCTCTCACTCGAACCCCTTCCACGCTCAATCTCTCTCTCTCTCTCTCTTCTAGTTCTCTCTCACTCTCGATTTCTCACTCTGTTCATTTTTTTAATGTATTATGAGCCCATTATTTGGATCCCCGAATCCCCGTGGGGATCCCCGTTCTCCATTTGGAGTGGGGATGGAGGATGACAACGAAGCCCCGTTGGGGATTGGGGCGGGGATGGAGGTGGAGAAAGGGTTTGGAGTTTGGAGGTGGATATAGTACTATCTGCCCCGATCTGCCTCCATGCTCATCCCTAGTTTTCAGTGTAATTTGTTTCTTGGGCGCCTTATTTAAAAGGACATTGCAGGGAGTGCAAGCTTTAATTAGTCCACCCAAACTTTTCACGATCCCTCCAATCCTTCTGTAGATGTGCGTTCCAAAATTACCCCCGCCTTTTAAACGGCCCACAAATAGAGAGAGCACCCCCAGTCGGAGAGAGAGAGATTTATTGATTAGTGTGGGCTACATGAGTGGCGCCGAAAGTGGGTGGCGCCAGCGCACGAGGTGGCGACAGCGGCATCGACGCTTCAGGCTTAGCTTCAGCATGTTAGCGGCAGCGTGGATGGAGGGCCGGAGCTGAGAACGTCTAGAGAGAGAGAGAGAGAGAGAGAGAGAGAGAGAGAGAGAGGGGAGCTGAGTCCGAAAGTGATTAGGAAGTGGTCGTGGTTGCTGAAATTCGATCTCAATTTGAAGACCTCGTTGTGGCTGAAAGAGATGATGAAATCTAGGAAGACATTATTGGAGACAGTAAAGAAGAACATTAATGAAGGAAAGCAGATTGGCTACATGCTGAACATGTTTCGATGGGTTTGATGGAGAATTTCAAAGAGTATTCTTTGGATAATCAAAGAGAAAATAAGGTTCCACTGAGGAATCAAGCAATTTAGAGATATTTGCGCCTAAGGAGTTCCAACTTTCAAAGTATCAGTTGAGGTTTCAACGATTTGATGATTTGCCGGAGTGTAGATGCTGTGCGGATTGTTGTTCTTCCTCTCATTTTCTACACCCAATTTTTCCCTGGATGTTTTCTGGTTTCTTTCCCATTCTGGCTAAATCGTTTTAGCTAGTTTTGGTTTGATTCACTTTATTTTTTTCCCGATGTACCATGTTGAGATTAAAAAAATTTAATTTCATTTTGCCAAAAAAAAAAAAAGATTTTCTAGCATATTTTTTAAAAGTAAAGCAAGAGATAGGAGTATCTCGACTAGAAACAGTTAGTACCTGAATATTATTAAAAAATAAAGCAAGAGATAAAGAGTATCTCAACTAAAACATTCTCTACATCGACAAAAATAAAGCAAGAGAAGTATCTCAGTTACAACAATCTATGTCTATAAAAATAAAGTAAGAGATAATACTATCTCAACTAAAACAATATCTTTTCTACAAAGACAAAGAACGAGATAACAATATCTCCATCTAAAATGGTCTATATATCTACAACAACAATAATAACAGAACCCATTTAGTCCTCAATCTTTGGCGGTATGGGCGGGGATGATTGGAGACAGACCTAACCTTTGACAATATGCACAAAGTGGCTGCTCTCAAAGTACTACTGAAAACAGTGGCCCCCCTAAACCTCCAAGAATCAAGGAGCTATAGGGACGTTTTGTTGCAGCTCCATACCCTCAAATCCAAGCAGAAAGGCATCAGGAAGGGCAGGCCTAGAGACCCCAATTAATTTTTGTGCTCATTACCATGCTTCCTTCATTCATGGTCCAAAGCATCTCACTAATGAGCACGTTAAAAAAGTCTATATATCTACTTAAATAAAACAAGGGATAACATTATCTCAGCTTATCCTGTCTCTGTATATTAAAAAATAAATGAAATAATGGTATCTCAAGTAAACATTCTCTATATCTAACTTGTACATATAATACTTGCAAATTTTAGAAATAAAGCAAGAGATAAGAGTATCTCAGGTAAAACATTCTCTATATCTACAAAAAATAAAGCAAGAGATAAAAGTATCTCAGTTAAAACAATTTGTATCAAAAAGAATAAAGTAAGAGATAACGCTATCTCAACTGAAATAGTATCTTTTTTCTACAAAGACAAAAAGCACAAGGTAGAAAAATATGTCTGAGCATATTTTTAGACATAAAAAGTTTACTAAAAAACAGAAAATGAGATGTGGATAACAATTTGGAGGTGTGAAAATTAGTCCCCAGAAAATAAATTTAATTACTGATAAATTAAAATTAAAAACCGATAAAAAAGTAAACTTTATTAAGAACAAGGTAGAAAAATATCCCTGAGCATAAAATTTGAGAGCACTATAACGACAAGAATTTGGGTACAGGGAGGGTCGGTGCATTCGGGCCGTCCAACATTGCAACTAACAGTCTAGATTGAAAGTGTTGTTCGGATTTTAAAAAAAATAAAAAAAGAAAACAAAATGTGCATTCCAATCCAAACCATCGGTTGCATTTTTGAACGGTTTGAATATACTGTATGGGTACCACGTTACCCATACCCTATTTGCACTCAAGTTTTTCTTCACTGTAACGTATTACAATGCTCATGTCTTAGACCATATATTCCTCAGTTGCATATACGTAGTATAGAAATTACTCCCTCCGTCCCTATTTTATAGTCTCAGTTTGCACTTTTTGCTGTCCCAAAAAAATTGTCTCATTTCAAAACTAAATGGGCAATAGGTAATGAATTCTCTTTTTTACCCCTCCTTTTGAAATTAGTACTACCAAAAAAGTAAGAAAATGTAATAATTGAAGGGTAAAATGAGAAAAATAAGTTTTTAAAAGTGCAATGATTGTGTTCTCTTATTTAGTTGGAATCCCCAAAAGGGACCATAAAATGGGGACGGAGGGAGTAATTGAAGCACGCTTTCCAATAAAGCCTCAATTCAACGTGGTGGCCTCATGTTGATTCCAATTACCACATGGCAGTGAAAGTGTGAAACCATGTTGGCATTTTCCATTGTCAACCGACTGCTTTTGTCAGGGCCTAATCAATGTATTACTGTTGTGGGCGTGAACAAGAGGGCGGGGCGAGAGAGGAGCGCGCATTTCTAGGGTATTTTTGTCCATGAAATTCCCTCTTGTAAAATTAGAGGACTTTAGGCCTCAGTACTTTTGAGCGTGTAGACGCCGGACTCTATAAAAGGTTAAGCTGGATTAGACACTCATTATACCCCATAAACTTGGACTTTAGCCTAATTTGCCGTTGTTTGTTTGGACAATAATCTATGTTAGCTACAAGACTTCAAACCTTTTTTTCCATGCATCCTTCCAAATTTCATGCTACGTGTCCAATATATTTTTTTATCCTCTACAAAAAATTTTACTTTTTAATTTCTTTCATCTAGACGAATTAATAATTTAAGAAAAAAAATAGATGCTAAATTTATAAATACACAAAAAAAAAGAACAAGGACAAAAAAAATAATTCAGGCCACTGGGCTTCTTTGGCAAATAAATATAAACCTGTTTTTTTTATTCGTTTTGTCTTTGTTCAAATTTTTTTTCGCAAATGTTAGTTTTACATCAAATTTTTGTGATTTATTAGTTCCTCTCGACAAGACAAATCTAAAGAGTATAAAATTTTGGTCAAAACTAATTTTTTTTAATAAAGCCAAAAATACATGGTTTATTGGTTTAATTTTGGCTTTATTAAAAAAAATTAATTTTTACTATAATTTCATACTTGTTAGATTCGTCTCGTCGAGAGAAACCAATAAACTATGAAAAATTGATGCAAAACTAAAAAATACAAATTTTCTTTGAATAAATACAAAATAAATAAACAAAAAAACAAATTTATGGTTTTTTTTGCCAAATGAGGACGGCGACGCATTGCAGATTGAGCACCGCCTCTATCTCAACCGTTGGATGCTGTCATTAATCGTACGCTACCTTTGGCCCATCCACATGCCTATTTAAACCCCCACGAGTATCTGGCCAGGAGCAGCGAAACACCAACAAACGAAGAAGACGATATCGAGAGAGAGATCAAGAGGAAAACGAGAAGCAGCAGCGGGTTCATTGTTTTTAGGGTTCCTGGTATCGTTCAGGTTTGCCGCCTTTTTCCAATTCTCTGGTTTTTTTTTTTATCATTGCTAGTTCGTCCTTTTTCGGAATTTCTAGGGTTTTGTATGTCAATATTTCCAGTTTTCTTCCCCGTTCCAGTTGCGACATACGTTTTCTTTCGTCTCATGTAGTGTCGAT
>JAXBDA010006890.1:0-19275 GCA_036023075.1 Gaultheria prostrata
GAGAGAGAGAGACAGACAGAAGGGGAGGGGGGAGGCGGACCAATGGGAGTGTGCCACGTATGCAGGGTGTGGGAGGGTGTGAGAGGGTGGGGTGTGTACGTAGCATTACTGTTCTTTGTAAGTTGATACTACAGCATGAGTTTGTATTGGTACTCAATTAATTCATGGAGCTGCTTGTTAATCAGTAATTGAATGCTTAGTTTGTTTTTGCGATAGTAAATTATGATAACTCATAAAATTATAGTAACAATGTTTAATTATTGCTCCATTTGGATTAAAATTATCCCCAGGTGGTCAGGTGCTATCAACTTATTTGGGGCCAATCTATACCGGGCTTTTCTAGCTAGTGGACAGTAGGGTTGGTCTCCAAGCATTGAATCAAAGAGAGCATAAGCTATCCCAGACACCTAGGGGAGACGGCAGTTTGGGAGGGGGGGAGGCAATGGCAACAATGTTTTGGAGTTTATTTTGTGATTTAGATTCCAGATTAGTCGTCAGTTTAATCAGACTTAAGTTATCGGTTGATATTCTTTGCTTAGCAAAAAAAAACAACTACGGATATTTTTGCCATTACAATTTAGTTTGTGATGAAAATGTTGATGGTTAGTCTTCAGACCATTGAGGTTTCAAGTTTGCTAAGCTATAGTAATACTATCCAGAAAAAGGAAGGGGGAAAAAGAATTGAAGAGATGCGAGGCTATGCATGAATTATTATGTTGGGGTTGCTAAGATTTTATACATTTGTGCAAACACCAGTACAGTGAAAGATGAAATATTAAAACTACAATATTTTTTTGTTTGTATCATAGTCTCCCACTTCTCATCCAGTACCGGCCCTGGGACAAGATCCAGCAGACAATAGTATGGGGCCTCCAAGTACTAGTAGTTGTTGTACCATGTAAGCAAAAAAAAATTCAAAAACTACAACCCATCTTACTTGGGCCCCCCAAACTACAACTCAAATTACATAGAGCAATATTAAGTTTTAAAATGTTGAGCCCATTTGTAATTTGGATGCTCAATTTTGGGTGTTTTCAACGATAAAAGAATAAAACAATCAAACTTTAAAAATCCATTTAAGAAAAAATTGATTCTCTCTCTCTCTCTCTCTCTCTCTCTCTCTCTCTCTCTCTCTCTCTCTCTCTCTCTCTCTCTCTCTCCCCTAAAACGAACTCTTTTTTTACCATTTGTATCTCTTGAATTATAGCTCATTTAAAACATGAGCTAAAATTGATGATTTGGTTGGGTTCTGAGAAACTCAAGGTCAGGCCTTATCACTTGGAAACAGAGGCCAAAACATGTACGTGTAGCAAAAAAGATGATCATTATCATTTTTAATTGGAAAATGATAACCTAAGCCCTTAGGGCAAAGGACAATGTGCAGACAGTATATCGATATCCAAAAATAGGGTATTGAGATCCGTGAAAGTATATATATATTTATCGGCAAAAGAAAAAAATTTAACCTTTGAAAGAGATACAAAGATTAAAAGATCTCGAGCACACCGACAAAACGCCACCCGAGAACCAACCCAAAGGAAGGCAAGAAGCCAAGCCAAACCAAACACCACAACAAACCAAAACGCCCCAAAACCTCCAAAAACAAAAAACAAACAAACCCAAAACCCAACCCCAACAAAAAAACAAAACACCACAAAAGAAAAAAGGAACCCAAAAGAGCAAACCAAAAGGACCACAAGAATCCCAAGAGAATCAAAACCCAAAAGAACACCAAAAAACACAGGATTAAAATTCTTGAGAAAGAGAATCACCCTTCTCAATATCATCAATCTCCTCCAAAACATCATAGTCCTCCAAATCGTCAAGAGCATTTATCCTCTCCGCAATATGGGCTTCCTGCAATTCAACTAATTTCTTTAAATTAAAGAGTTTGGGGGGAAGGAGTAACCAATAATTTTTTAAAAAAGGTACAAGTGTTCTAAGATTAATTGTTTTTAAAAAAATGAAAATATTTTCATAGGTTAATCATCAATCAACATGCTTCATATAAAAAATAATACACACTTGTTAAAGAATAACACTGCTTTTGCAAAAAAAAAAAATTAGTTTGTTTTTGGACCCAGAAATTAAAGAAATAATTGAGATTTTAATCTAAAAATTGCACGCAGTTTTATAGTAGACTATCTTTATGGGACAGAGAGAGGGAGAATATTGATTTTGCGTGCCACCTCCGAGTCAAAATCCTGACTCCGTCACTGGTTAAATATGCATTGATATCCGAAAACAATACAAGCACTCATGTATTCTTCCATCGATACAGGAGAGACTAGAGACATGTCTAACAACTACATACACAAAGTGGTTACTCTCAAACAAATTTTACAATTGAAACAACATCCAAAGACGGAGCTAAGAAGAGGAGCAGGGTGGAACGTGGAAGCCCCGGTAAAAAAAAAAATTACTATTTTGTATTGCAAAAATAATGGTATTCTTCTTCAAAATGCGTATAATATTTTTGATATTAAGCATGTTGCTCAGTGATAAATCTATGAGAATGTAAAAACAAATTGGTAATAACTACTCCCTTCATCCCTTTTTAAGTGATTCATACGGGAATATGTGCAATTTCAAACCCTAAAAAATATATTTCTCTATATAATCTTTTAAATTTTTTTATACCAAAGCAAAAAAAAAATTTAAAACGTTCTACGGAAGCACCTTTTATAACGTCCACAAAAATACACGTTTCCCAAGTTGATCACTTAAAAAGAAACGAATGGAGTAATAAGTACTATGTTGTTGGAGTTCTTCGAGTTATTGCGTCAAATATTTATGTTTCTTAGGGCCTAGGCCCCTTGTGTACCCAAAAAAAAAATAGAATGTGTATCTTTCGGGTGTTGTAAATAATTAACCGTAAAATATTCGTATTTTTTTTATACTCCATTAGTACTCCATGTGCACGTAAAGTTACTCCACTACCAAAACATGTCCATGAACTTTTGGAAAAATAAATAAAACATCTTTCGGATGAAAGAATAAAATAAAAGAAAAATTATTTATAAATGCGTTATATTTTGCCTTTTTGAAGGAAAGGATAAGAAACTTTTACAATCAAACATAAAAATATTGTTTTTAGTATTTATTTAGTAAAAGGACTAAACACACACCCTCTCCTTATTTTTGACACAAACACCCTTGTTGGGTTCAATAGATACTAGCCGAAAACTTGTGCTATGCACGGGACAAATTCAAGTACATCGGGTTGATGCAGATGCAAATGCAAAAACGAAAGATATATACGTTTGATTTAATTGTCAAAAACAAAATACTCAGTCCGTCCCAACTGTTGATCTTTTTGGTTTTTGATAAAAATGGAATTCTTAAAATTTAAAAAAATAAAGAACTTTCGTGTTACAAATTTTTTGTGTCATTTTTAGAAAAATATGTAAAGTGCACAATTTGAAAATATATGTAGAAATGGTTGTACGTGTTTTCCATAAAGCCTGCATGCACTATTCAAAAAATAGTTTGAATTATCAATAGCTTAATACCAATGATCTTGAGGGTGCCCATGATATATACACTGACTCACTCTCGCCTTCAAATATGGTTAGGCCAGCGCTGTCCGATTTTGGATCCGAGAAACCCATTTACAACAACAAAGAAGAAAAAAGAAGCTCCAGACATGTTTGATTTCTTGTTTGGATGGAGAAAGGCCTCCAATTGGTAATTCAACATCATCTGTGCGTATACTTTTATATATATATATTCATACAGAGGTGGAATTGATTTGGTCAGGTGCTATCTTGTTGTTTGGGCGTAATAAGAAGGCGAGTACAATGCCGTTTGAAACTGCTGAAGAATATAAGAGATGTTCGATTACGTTGCTCAGCTTCTCAAATATAGTCATGAACATAGTACCTGCTCTGTTTTCGGAACAGAGCAAATATACTCTGTTTTCTTCCTCTATCAATCTCAATATATAATTTCTGAAGAATATCAGAAAAAAATAAAATAAAAAAATCGACTTACATACAGTGACTCATTGCGTTCATGTTTTTTTTGAATTTTTTTGTAAGAAAATAATAATTTTTGAAAATTAGTGACATTTCACTAATGTTTTTGGTCACCGGAAGTTGTTTTCGGGCTAGTTCGAATGCTATGAATGCTTGGATTGGGGACATTAAATTTTCGGTCTGTGATGAAGATTTTGGTTTTTTATGCACTTTTAGGATGATAAGTGAGCTTTCACTAGTTTCAGAAGTTGATAGTTGATTAGTCGGTCTATTTTTTGAATTTTCAGTACGAACGTATAAATTTTAAATATTAATAAAATTTCACTAATTTTTTGGATCGCTGGAAGTGGTAAGCTAGAGGTGGGGTGGTGGTTGGCGAGGTGTAGGAGTTGATATTTTTGAATTTTTTCTATGAAATTAGAACTTTTAAAAATTAGTGAAATGATTTTTTGGGTTGCGGGAAGTGGTCGGCCGAGGGGGGGGGGGTTCTGTCATGAGGCAAGAGTTGATTTTTTTGAATATTTTTGGCTAAGTGGCCTTTTGAACCACCTTCGAAGATAATTTCTTATTGTTTTTGACACCAAATTAAAGAAATAACTGCGATTATTATCCAAAAATTACACGCCGTATTATAGTAGACTATCTTTGTGGGATGGCGGGAGAGATAATATTGATTTGGTATACCACTTCTGAATTGGAATCTTGACTCATAACATCCGACGGCCAAAAGAAACATGGAACTGTAAACATTCTTACAAAAGACACGAAAGAGGGCCAAATTCGATTTTTGTACTAAAAAATATAGAAATGTATGAAAAATCTTTCACGTACAATGCATGTGCAAACTTACAAGTATGAAGGAAAAGATGGAAAGAGAACCATGTCCCGTACAATTCAAATATGTTCTGAATTCCGAATCAGAGGACATTAAATATACCTTCCAATGTTTAATTCGTGCCATTAATTTGTCACTGTCATATACAAGCCCAAAATCCTGCTCAAAGAGGAAAAAAAATTACACCCGCATGCATGAATTAGAAAGCTCATCAATATTTGACAAACAAGTGATCAATAGGGGAAATGCATCAAAAGCTCGTCTTAACGTGCTAGAGAATCTGTGTTTTTGAATGTAAATATACAGTACCCATGCACATTTATGTATGTCTATATCTGCTAAGAAGACTCGGTCTATTCTATATATAGTCTCATGTAATATGCAGTTTTTGGTCGCATCTCTGATCTTTCCACTGTACCAAATTCAAAAAAGCGCGGGAATGGATACTAAGAGAATCAAGAGAGGCCATGGCATCAACATGGGGATCAACAACGCGACAACTACTACTCCGCACCTTAGTGATGATGTTGTAGAAAGGATAATTTGTTGCCTGCCGATCAAACAGGCTACAAGGTGTGGAGTACTCTCCACGAGATTCAAGAAGTCTTGGCTTCGCAACCCTAACTTTGACTTCGACCTTGATTTTGCAATGGGTAGAAGTAGGGAAAATTTTGTGAGGGCGGTAAACCATATTTTCAACCAACACTCTTCCCCCAAAATCCAAAGATTTCGGTTGTATTTTGATCCAACTGATGTCAAGGTTATAGTGGAGCTTTGGTTGCAAATCGCGACTTCCAAAGGGGTTAAGGAGGTAGATCTAGATTTTACTCAAGCAAATGAGCCTTTCAATCTCCCTTCTCATCTCATAGAGTTCGAATCCATAAGAACTCTAAAGCTAAACTTTTGTCGACTCGAATTGCCTCCTAAGTTGAAAGGTTTATGTTTCTTGAAAACTCTTGTGCTTAGGAGGGTTAATGTTACTTCAGCCCTAATTGCGACCATTTTTTCTAACTGCTTATGTCTAGAGGGCATCGACTTAGTACAATGCTTAGGAATATATCGTCTAAACATTGTTGCTCAAGAGTTGAAAAACTTTAGGCGATTAGTCGTTGAGGATTGCGAGGATATTTGTCTTAAAATTGACATTGATGCTGATACCCTATCAACATTTCATTACCGTGGCGAAGCTCGTGTCATCATAATTAACTTCAAGACTGAGATGCCTCATATGAAGGATGTGATACTTAATTTCACACCGATAAGAGGTAGAATTCCGCATCTTCATTCAATGAGCAATCTCATGACCAGACTCTCTCATGTTAGAGTCCTCAGAATTAGCACTACATTTCTTGAGGTACGTAGCTCTTATGCTCTTTGTTTTATTATGAAAATCGTTCTTATGCTAATGTTATTTATTTCAATTTTTGTTATCGGAATGCTAATGTTAATTTTATTTCCATGTCATGTTGTAAATCAGAGTCTCTCTTCGAAGTACAGAAAAACAAACTTTTGCCTAAGGAATTTGAAGGAGTTTCACTTGTTTTCGGATGGGGCAATCACTCACATCGATCCTTATGACATTGTTTCTTTCCTAAAGAATTGCACAAATGTAGAGAGACTTGTCCTTGAAGTGAGTATTTTTATTCGTCCATTTCATCTGTGTGTATTTACTCCACGGTTCATTATCAACCTCTCCTTTGTGTTGCTCTCATTTGTGTTCTTTGTTTTCCATTTTTTTTGGCAGCTCGGTGAATATTCATTCGAACATGGATACGATTGGGAGATGCTTGGAAAGCAAATGTTCGAGAACTGCAATCTGAATTTCCACCGGCTCAAGCGACTTACAGTGAAGAGTATCGAGTTGGTTAAAATTTGGTCGTTCTAAAGGAGAGTAGAGAGAGCATTTTCCAATTCACTGCCAAGAGTGGAAGATTTGTGGACCGTATGAGAGTCCTACTCTAGATGTCAAATTGTGTAGATTTTCTTAATTTGTGAGTTGATACTACAGTATATATATTTTTGTATTGGTACCCAATGTAATTCAAAGAGCTTTGCTTGTTAATCAGTAATTGGATTCTTAGTTTGCAATAGTAACTTACTCCCTCTGTTTTTTAATAATAGTCCAATATTCAATTTTGGGATGTTCCAAAATAATACTAGTCCCATTCAAAAAGTCAAACAAAAAAAGTATGTTGATTTCCAAAACTATCCCTCATAAATAATGTAGAATAATTTTTAAAGTGAGATTTAAGGGGTAATATTGGAAATCAAATTTCATTTTGAAAGAAGACGCATTTAATGCATGTCCCCTTAAAAAATTGGAACTCCCAAAAGGGCTTATTATTGTGGAACGGAGGGAGTATTAATTATGATAACTCAGAGAACTATCGTAACAATGTCTTGCACCATTTGGATTAAAGGAGGATTCAAAGTGCTATCAACTTCTTGGTGTCAATTCATACGGGGCTTTGCTCTTGATATAATTGGGTCTTCCGCCGATACTGGACGGTAGGATTGGTCCCTAATATTAGTCCAAGCTAGTGAGCGAAAGGTGGCCCAGACACCTAAGTTTTCAAAAAAATAAGTAAGGGTAAGAAGATGAATACTCTAGAAATCTAGATTCCGAGGTTAGAACTGGGGTTGTGAGATAAAATTTTGGCAAGGTGAATATTGTACCCGGATTAGCTGATCTTAGAGTTTGGGGTGGTGTTAGATGAGATCCTTAGAGGAGGATAAGCTCTCCCCCTTCCTTCTCCCATTACCAATCACCTTCTCCCTTATTCCCCCTCCCTCCATTATCCCCCTTCTTAATTCTCCCCTGACAAACAGGCCTATAGGTCAGCGTTGTACCCGAGTATAGAACGAGCGAGATTAACTTGAACATGCATCCAATATATGTACATGGCATAATATTTAGCATGTGGATCAAAACCATATGCTCATAATATATCTAGAATCAGATAATGGTAGCATGTGAACATTAAACAAAATTTATGGTATCTTCGTAAACTGAGATGACAACATGAACAATAAATTTGGAAAAAGGATTCAACGGATACGATAACAGCTAAAGAAACAACTATTGTTCCAACAATGACGAATTCTAAAAAGGAGTTATGACGACAGTTTCATACTTATAGAAACTGTTGAAGCACTATGAACACCTAAAGAACAATATGATATACTTACATAATGGATAGCGTATTTACTCCAAATGCAGTAGAGTTATGGTTTATCAAATTCCAGTTTTCACTTCACTCCTTGCAAAAGCAAAATGATAAAAAAAATTAATCATTTTGTCAGTGTAGTAGTAAATTGAACTAAAAAATAACTGAATTGGTATGTATGATTTTTTTTTTTTTAATATAAGAATCTCTATCAGCATATCTTAGACCTCCTTATAGCAGCTAATGGCCAAGCGATGGCATGCGCATAATATTAGACTAAAACACTGAGCATCCAACTATGGTAAAAAAATTGCCCTGACTTTAAAAAAAACGGAAAAAAAAAATCAACTGGACAATTTTTTTTTAATCACCAAATACCCAGACTTTAAAAAAAAAACCCATGTGAAAAGCAAACCTTACCGGACAATTCTCAAAGAAAGGTTTAGAAAAATTTCCGCCAAACTGTTACCACCAAACTATGATTGGCCTTTGAATTATGTACTAATTTGATCAGTATATTAAACCTTTGAATTCTGTTAATATAAAAAGGCGGGCTGATTTATAAATTAAATTAAATTTTTTTTAAAAAAGGAAGCTATTAGGGTAAACAACAAACATACCAATATCAGCCAACCATATGAACTTTTTTATCATCCCTATTTTCTAACATCGAACTTAATCCCCATATTACAACATATAAACAACAAACATACATGTGATAAATAAATGAGAGATGGAAATAAAGAACGACATTACACATATATGTAACATGTGAAAAAATCCATTGATCGGAAAGTACGCGAACTTGTATAGTGTAGGAGGAGAGTTGAAGCAATAGATGCGGTAAGCCATTTTTGGATGAAGGATCCGAAGTACCTGTGTTGGTATAGTTGCGGTAAGCCATTCACTGAAAAATTATTAGGCACGAAACTTGCAGACATTTGATGCTTAATCACAGAGAGACTTAATTACACACACACACACAGAGAGTGAGAGAACTAATTGCTATGCAACCACCAACCCAAAAGGTGGGAGACAGAGAGAGAGCGTGAGGGAAGGGAAGTGTGTGCCGTAAATCAAGAAGTGCAAAGAAACCGCTGCAGATTAGAAGCATACATGTGCTGGCCGGCTGGGGTGGCTGTGTGGGTGTATATAGTTGCAGCAGGCCGGGGGGCGTGTTGGTGTAGTTGCAGCGGGGTGGGCGGGGGTGGCTTTGTCGCTGTAGTTGAGCGGTCCGGGGTGGCTGTGTTGGTGTAGTTGCAGCGGGTTGGCCGGGGGTGGCTTTGTTGGTGTAGTTGCAACGGCCCGAGGTGGCCGTGTTGGGATTTAGGGGCAGCAAGAGAAGTGATGATAGGTAGGACCGTAGGAGGGCGGTGAGATGAGATGGGGAAAATGGGGAGTGTAACTACATTGGTTGATATATATGGCATGGAAGTAGAGTAAAAGTGGAGGTAGTGGGCTGTGTTTTTTTTTTTTTTTTTTTTTTTTTTTCAAGAAAGGAAGAAAGTGGGGACGTGGTGGGGAGTAAAAGTGGGAGCAGAGTAAAATAGTGAGGGCTGTTTTTTTTTTTTTTAAAGGAAGAAAGTGGGGACGTGGTGGCAGATCGAGCAGCTCCAAAAATTTTATCTAATGCTAACAAAAATACATAGCTAAGCTCTATGCAAAAAAAATAAAAAGAAAAAGAAACTCTGAATCAGCAAAAGAGATAGTATATAAATGTACATTACATCGGTTGACAACAAGAGACTCCAACATATTACAACATCCGCGACGAGTCTTCATATTTTGAAAGCATCGAATTATTGCTTCATTATCAACACTCTTAAATAGATTAAGCTAAGGGTATGGATTCGAGAGGTACATATATAAAATGTACCGACGGCTTGTGGGGTCCACTTTTGGGTACCACATGAAAAATTTGAACCATTTAATAATTTTAAAATAATTTTTTTAATGTTCCGAAATCATTTACCTCAATTCAATATGCATAAGTGGATGATTCAAATTTTAAGCTTTTATTCAGAATTCAGGATCTTTATTTATAGGGGTGAAACCAGTCCGGTTTTGGCATATTTTTTAGTGAACCAAGAAAATCGATTCGGGAAAAACATGGAACCTAAACCAATTTTTAAGAGGTACTAAAATTTTGAAGGCTATTTTCTCCCTCTTAAATTTACAACAATTTCATTAATGAAGCTTTTACTCAAATTTATGCCTAGATTTTCTTTTGCCCATTGGAGTACTCCATACCAAATCAAGTTTTTACTCAAATTTGGGTAAAAATATGGGTAAGGAGTGGAGATGTTATAAGATAACAGTTTAATCCAAAACTGACATTAAAAGTGTTCAGCTTAAAAAATTTCGAAAATATAGTATAAATATTTTTGTTGGTCTTTTGTTAACAATAAGTGTGCTAGATCAGTTGGTATCACACGCGCGCGAGGAACTTAAGGTCCTGAGTTCGAGTCCTCGGGCAAGCAAATATTTGCTCGCCAGTCAAGCGCCACGGGGGCGCCATGTGAGCTCGACAGTACATTTTTTTGCTGTCATAACAAATCTAGACTTTTAATGTCACCTCTAAAGATGATAATTTTAAAATTATCATCTTTTGGTATTTAATTAATGACACTTTTTGACTGTCATAATTTAAGATTTTTGTAGTAGTGAACCTAGCTATTTTCCGTGCATTATTTTCACGATCAATTATCGTGATACACCATTCATAATTATTTATATTGAACTATGAATCCCTTCGCGGTTGAAGGTAGTAATCGGTTATCGATATTAATGGGAAAAATGCGTCAATCAAGTAGTGCCCATTAATGTGCATCCCCTCATTTCCTCAAGAAATTCAATGCAAACCAGTTTTGACTACAGCTAAAAATAATGATAATTTGGAGATTGTAGATGTCGGAGAATTCGGTATTCGACAATAAGAATTAAAATATAGCGGGGATGCCGACTTCATTGAAGCTTAAAATATAGAATACTCTCGAAATTCCATGCCGCAAAATCGCACGACTTTTTCTTGTGGGTTCGAACGCGCCTACGCGTACACATCATGTATAGGGCTTGTTCGTTTGGGTTTTCAGAACCCTTTCTTATTCGGTTTTCCCAATGAGTTTTCTACCCTTTTATTTTTTGAAGGATTTTGAGAACCGGTTCTCAAAATCTCATTTGGGTTTTCAACATGAGTTTTCAAGGATTTTGAGAACCGATTCTCAAAAACCCTTCCAAACAAAGTGATAGTGTTTCTTAATCATCTAAAAGCATTTTCGAATATTAAATTGCACCGTTTGTGCATGTGCACACACAGACATGCATGCGCGAAGTAATTTGTTTGGGTACAAATTGGCACTGGTGGACGCAGGATTTGAATCAAGCAGGGATCAAATCACGTGTATTTTCATATTCATAAGAAAAAGTATTTATGGCTACTTGAGATGTCCAAATAAGAGACGATATTGTGTACATATGTGTAGGCACCGTTTAATTTTATAAAAGCAACCCGAAAATACTTGATGACTTAAAATTTTAGGAGCTTTTACCCCACACAACTAGAAATTTTAAGAAAATTTTTTCACTCAAGGGACTTGCAGGGGCCAATCCCATAGATTTTCTCTCAATTAACCTTAAAAACTAGTACAGTATAATATGTGAGGAGACTTGAAGTTGTGCAGGGCCGGAGTCCCCCTTTGCATCCCCTTGGTACGACCCTGCGGATAGGGTACCACATTTGGGCCGTCCAACAATGCAACCGACGGTCTGCATTGAAAGTGTCGTCCGGATTTTAGTTCTTTTTTTAAAAAAAAGAAAAGAAAAGATAAAGTTCGTATTCACTCCGGACTGTCGGATGCATTTTTTGACAACCCGAATGCGCCAAAAGATTATCACGTCACTCACATCCTATTTACACCCAAGTTTTTCTCATCAAGTCAGAACCTTTGGCACAAAAACCATAAACTGGTTTTTTGGTTTATTCGTTTCGTGTTTATTCAAAAAAAATTCGCAAATGTTAGTTTTGGGTCAAGTTTTCGTAGTTTATTGGTTTGTCTCGTCAAAACGAATCTAAAAAGTATAAAATTATGATCAAAATTAAAAAAAAATTAATGAAGCCAAAAATGGTTGGATTATTTGATTATTTTTTGCTTTATTAAAAAAAAGTTAATTTTGACCATCATTTTATAATTTTTAGATTCTCCTCGATGAGACAAACCAATAAATTACGAAAACTTGATGCAAAATTAACATTTGCAAAAAAAAAATTTGAATAAAGACGAAACAAATAAATCCAAAAACCAAGTTATGGTTTTTTTGCCAAAGCAAAACGTAAAGAAAATAGAAAACGACGACGTTTTCCATCTGCAATATCTTTTCCTCGACCATGCTTTGGTGGGACCCATACATATCATGAGACGCCGCGTTTGACGCGTTGTTGACTCTCCAAATCCAAAAAACCCCACCGTGTACACATTACCAGCCGCAGAATCCGCCAGCCGCCTAATCTACATTGATTTCGAATCTCCTCTCTTATTAAACCACACCCACAAACTCGCAACAGAATCCCCACCGTCCAATCACCCTCAACCCCACACGCGTCCAAAATCCACCGGCTCCTCCACGCGACCGCCACGTGTTCGTAGATAAACCACCACACTGACACCGCCAACCGACTTAGACCGACCACTTCGTCCACGTCAAACCACCACCCACCCACGTTGTTTCCTCCCCTCGCATTGGATCCCGCCACGTGTCCCCCCTCAAACGGCTACTTTTTTTGCCCCTTCCATTTTAAGAAGAAATCGACATTCGACACGGAACAGTGCCCGTAGATATTTGACCTCGGAAATTTCGAGTCCTTTCCAGTAAATATACGAAACTTCATACTTGACCTAGATTTCCCCTTTCTCAATTTCAAATTAAAAAAAAAACCTCGTCTTTTTAATAGCGTTGGATAGGATAAATAGAAGGCGTATAGAATTAGAACTTTACTTCTTCAAATCGAAAAAAGGGCGGTTCTTTCTTTCCTTCCTCGGAATAACAGTTATTCCAATCAAACTTTACTCCCCAGCCTCAATTTAGGGTTACTCACTCTCATACCAGGTTTCCTTCTCTCTCTCACTCTTTCTCTCTCTCTATATCTACTTGTATATAAATGGTGATTTGTTTTGGTATCTGTTATAGCTAGGGTGACAGAGACATTTCTGATTGCTATTGGGTTTTGGGTTAATTTCATAGTATCTATTCTGATTAGGCTAATTTCATTTCCTGTAGTTTTCGGGTTTCGGGATTCTTGCTCTGTTATTTAAGTTAAAGATAGGATTTTGTTTATCGGGTCGATTCTGATTGTTGTTTGGTTTTGTGGAAAAAATCAGATCTTGTTTGGAATTGTTGTGGAAAATCAGTTAGTTGAAAAAGAAGATGGCATTAGGAAAGAGATGTGGGTCAAATGCAAGCGAAGGGTTAGGGTTTGGAGTGGTTCGATACACTCGGTCGATGAGTGGGAAAAGAGTTGGATTTTCTAGCAATATGGAGGTAGATTCCGCGATTACATCGCCGCCATTGAAAAGGCAATGCAGTTTGGAAATGATGATTCCCAGTTCTGAGAAGTCTCTGCTTGAAGCCCTGCCTCAAGATATTCTGGTGAGTAGCATTAAAATTTAATCACTACTTTAGGTTCAGAAATGTGGAAATACATAACTAGGTTTTTGTGATTGAGCAGTTCTTTTGTGAAATTAATTTGTGGGTTTTTTGTTCTGCAGATTAGGGTTTTGTGCGGGGTTGATCATGATGATTTAAAGCAGCTTTTCCATGTTTCCAAACAAATCAGAGAAGCTGTAAGTTTCTATCTACTCTTACAAAAATTGAAATTGTCGTAGTTTTAAGGATTTATCCTATTTCGAGCTCGTTGAGAATGATGATATTGATTGTTGATTTTTGTTGTTTGTGTCAATCAACAGACTAAGATAGCAAAGCAGTGGCATTTCGCGTACAGCACGCCTAAAAAAGTTTCAGCTTTCCAAAATCCGATTGATTTGGGGGATTTTGAAGAGGGCATGACCCCAAATGCTCCGAAACAGTGTCGGTCACACCGGCCTCGATTGAGCGGAAAGAAGCTGGCTGACATCTCGGTGGCCTTGTTTGCTTCAACACCGGAGGGTGACCAGTGGCCGAGGAGAAATTTATTTATGGAAATGGTGGAAACCGAAGCATGAGGTTTTCTGTTCTTAAGTTATCGACGAGTTTTTGTATATAGTCATTGTTGTTGTTGTAGGAAATAGCAGTTGTTTGGTGGAGTTGAGGGTATGAGATCCGAAGGGCTGATCTCTTTTTGGTTTGTGTACATGTTTGTTACACTTCTTACACTGGAAGCCATATTCTTCAACTCCTTCCATTGAAGATGAGTTTGGCTAGGCTTTTTGTATCTGTTTTGTACATTTTTAGGGTTTGTTTTGGAGGGCTATGATATCTATGCCCCTCTGGTTCGAAAGATAAGAGTGTACAATTAGGTCTGCATACTATTTGATGTTATATTGATCCGACTGAATAAATTTATGTCGCTTTCGTTTCAGTTGCAATTTCCTTGGAGTCTTGTTTCAAGTGTCTCTCTTTGCTTAATTTTCTGATTTTTCCTTGACGATGTTTCGTATAATTGAGCTCAAATCTTTTGTATCGTTAGCATGTGCGGAAATTCCATTGTCATGTGATCCAATAGTCGAAAATGCATTTGAATACCGGGGTTTTGAGACTCGTATGATTCTTCACCTCAACTGGATAACCAGAAGTCATGATGCCCATTGGCTCCAGTGCTAAAAATTGTTCTATGGAGACAGATTGGTGACTGCGCAATTAGGCCGTGTAAGATGTGTACAGCTTAGGATTATTGTCCATGGAAAACGGTATCCATACCATACGACGTAAAAAGCTGTCTACAGCTTAGGATTGTTGTCCATGGAAAACAGTTTTCACACTGTATGACTCTGTTTACAGCTTAGGAAAAGCTGGCATTTCGGAGAAGATTACTGGAATTTAGCGTTTACGCACAATTCAAGAGCTTCACTTGTATTGTTTATTTGTTCGTCCAGGGGATTGACAGTACTAGTACTAGATTTTGGGCGTCGATTAAAAACAAACTTGATCTTGAATCAAGTGTCCCATCAATTTTTAAACATGTTGCACGAATGTAATCTCGAATTGTAATTATAATCGATTCGCATTGGAGCTACAAAGTTCGAGTTCACATTCCAGAATAACGAGGTTTTAACAAATGCGCAGTGTGCAAATTGAGATGTAACTTCTGGAGGTGGAGTTGTGGCTAATTCTGACTTCAATATGGTCGGTAGATAAAGCAAAAAATCCACCTAGAAAACGAGTTGAGAAAAGAACTGCTAAAGCAAAGAAGAGGTTCAGAAGCATTCCAACGCAAAGGAAAGATGGAGTAAAAACCTCCATTCCGAACTGCTCTTCAACTCGTTCTGTTTTTGTAGTGAATTTGCCAGCATAACCGTAAAATAAAGGCGATTTCGATATGCCTTATCTCGATAATGCTTCGATTTGTGCCTTCCCTAGATACGAGTATTGCGCCGGGTAAGATGTGTACAGCTTAGAATTATCAACTATTGTCCATGGAAAACAGTTTCCACACGGTATGACTGTCTCTCTACAGCTTAGGAAAAGCAGGCATTTCGTAGGAGAGTGCTGGAATTTAGTGTGTACAGTTTACACACAAAATTCAGTAGCTTCACTTGTATTGTCATTTATTCGTCTGGGGATTGACTGTATTAGATTCTAGCCGTCACTTGATTATTCGCTTCACTCTCTCATAACATATCAATCCAATTTCACTTAATAAGCCAATTTTATTGAATTATTCGGTGCAAGTCAATTTGTAGAATGAGGTAGGAATGATTATCTAGCTTTTTGTTATATTGTTTTGACTATTTGTTTTGTCTTTTGTACGAGTAGTTTTTTCTTTAAAGTATTTGTTTATCTTTTTAACTTTTAACTTGTAAAAAGTTTGCATTAGGCCTCGGGAAACTCAGAACCAGCCCTGAGTAAACCAAAGCTAAGCTAATACTACGGAATACAAAGGACACACAGCACAGCTACATAAACTAAACTTGGATCATAGACAAATCACCATGACTTTTACCCTTCACCGCAACAAAGAAAGCTTCGCCGGAACATTGGAGATGCTGTTGAAGGTCCATTTTGAAATTTTTCATTTCAGAGAGGCCGATGACGGTGCCGTTGAACTGTTGAAGATATTCGACGATCCATAGCATTCAAAATCCAGGCCAGATCCATGAGAAGTTACCAGTCATGAGTGCAAGAATTAACACATATAGATTCCTTTTTTGGCTCTTCTTTACTCGGTACCCACGTAACCCACCCCCCCTTATCCTTTCTCCCATGTCCCTTATCCCATTCCCACCACCACCTCCTCTACTTTCGAGCGACCAACCTCATCCCTCTCTTCTACGGTTCCTCTACCACCTCTCCCACCCACCATCATCACCATCCATAAATCATAATTATGTGTGGGAAGGGTCAGCACATAGACCTTTTTGACCAAGGGCGACCTTTGACTATCCTACCAGAGCCCGCCACATGGAAGGCGAGTACACAATGGAAACGACAGGTTCAGAACAAAGTCAACATTTGGAATAAAGTCACGGCGCGAGGAACACACTTCGCGGAAGAATGAAATCAAGGCATATTAGCCCAAGTATAAGGTGCCCTCGACAGGGACCCCCTATAATGAGAATTCACCTGTCGCGACCCTTCCAAGAGCAGGGACGGTGCCAGGAATTTTACTATGCAGTGGCGAATATATGTGCTTTGCAAGGGCAATTTTATATAATTTATAGGAATCTTTTTTCTAGATAATACTAGAGGTTTTTTTTCTTGCAGGGGCAACCGCTCCTACTAGCCCCCCTCTGGCTCGGAATCAATGGGAAAGAAAGTTGTTGTCACCTGTAGTTTAGGCTCGCGACTACATCTGGCTATAAGGCACGGTTAGAAAGGTCATTTGAGCCTCGATTAAGGTATTGGCACGAACCAATTAAAGGAGTCACAGCCATTCCCAAGTATACCACGGGAACAAGGGAGATATAAGTGGCTTGGCGGATAAGAAGAACAGGGATCACCGCGATGGAATGACGCGCATTGACTAGGTCGTCGAGACGTCACCCACATGGTCTTAGTATACGAAGAGAGCATGTGTCCTCATATTATAAGGGAAATGTTTGTTGCCCAATGATAGGTTGCAGATCCCTATAAATATGAGACATTCCTTCACAAATTCCAAGAGATTGATTCATCCACAAGGCACAGAAGTTCTAGAGAGAGAAAGTGGTTTGAGAAAGTGGTTTGGAGCTCTGGAATCAAGAACACTGTTCTTGTGAGTGCTCGCGAGCCCATTTCTCCTGGAGCTGGTGCATAAGGATGACGATCTGAGGAATAGACTGAATACCGCCATCTTCTCTTTCTGTGTACTTGGCCTTTTCTTTCGCCCCTCCACACATTCCTCTATTCTCGATTAATCGTTAGTTATTGTTTGGCTCTCCATGTTTGAATTAATTTGACTAAGTAAGAACTTATTCTACACTATATGTGTGCTATTTTCCACCGCCATCAATGCATGATCCATTTCTTATTATTTGAATCTCATCGTCCAAAGCTTTGTTCGGATGTTTATGTCCGAACCATTTCAAGTCGTTCGGATCTCGTCCAAACCTTTATTCAAATCTTGACGTCTCAACCTTTGTGCGGATCTATATAGCCGAGATAATTTTAGAAACTTTGGAACTCAACGTCCGAACTATTTCTGATTTTCCAAATTTTCTTGTCCGAACAGTTTCAATTGGTTTGGAATTGCAAGACCGAATGAAAAAGTTGTTGCGCAACAAAATTGACTTTTGATCCCATCCACTGCCTCGAAAATGAACGCCATCATTAATTGTAAATGCCAATATATAGAGGAATGCTACAATACACACCTCTACATATGAGATTTTATGACTCAAAATATGAGATTTTGTGGCTCAAAATATGAGATTATTCCATATGAGATTTTGTGGCTCAAATATGAGATTGCGTACGGTTTGCACAATCTCATATAGAGGGCCACAAAATCTCATATGACGTTTTGTCCTGTAGTGGGAATGTGATACATATCGCGTATATATATATTGATGTGACATGTCTCATATAACGTGCCACTAAATCTCATATTTGGTGTCATTAAATCTCATATTTGATCCATTTGAGATTTTGTGGCACAAATATGAGATTTTGTGACTTATATGAGATTTTGTAATTGGCCATATAAGGGTGCATAAGGTGCCACAAAATCTCACAAATATGAGATTTTGTGACTTATATGAGATTTTGTAATTGGCCATATGAGGGTGCATAAGGTGCCACAAAATCTCATATTTGACCATATGAGTTTTGTGGAGATTTTGTGGACTTATATGAGATTTTCTGACTACCCGTATAAGGGTGCATATTGTACGCCCTTTCATACCTTTAGCCACAAAATCTCATATGGAATAATTTGTAGGGGTGTATATTGTAGCATGACTCCAATATTTATTAGGTTTGAAAAAGAATAAAAGCGACTAATGTGGTTGTTTGTGGTTTTGGTGGTCATTGTTTTGTAACAAAAATGGTGCAACCACACAAAAGTACACAAACATATACACGAACTCACAAGTCTTATGAGTGCGTACGTGTTTGCGTGTGGTTGTAGCAAAGTTGGTTCTGCAACGCGTTGGGATTAGGAGAGGTAGTTGTAGCGATTGGTTGTGATATTGTAAGTTATAGTGGTGGTGATTGGTGATATTGTGAATGGTGGCAAGGGTTTGAAATTAGGAGGTGTGGACAATGAGAAATTATGGGGCAATTTGGAGATTTATGAAGCCTCTTTTAAATTGGTGTAGGTACCGAGAAAAGAGAGAGGTTTGCATAGAATTTGGCCATCTAATCCAAGGTATGTTGAAGGTCTACGTAGCACCAAAACGAAAATATGACATAATACAAACATTGTTGAGAATGCCTTGAATTTGGCTAAGGCATGATTTGAACAGAAAGATCCCGAGCGCTACACCAAATTAGGTGTAGCGCTACCGAGGGAATAACTTTCAGTTATAATCCATCTCGATGGGTGTAGCGCTACCGGGAGACTATCTCCTGATGGATTCCTACTCGGATTAGGGTTTTCTGTAACTTCTTATAAATAGCAACAGGACCTTTAGGGTTTTGTATCCTTTGAGCAACTTCTGATTTTCTT
>JAXBDA010006891.1:0-19272 GCA_036023075.1 Gaultheria prostrata
TCCTCGCCCGTGGACGTACCTCAATCTTGGGGGAACCACGTAAATCTCTGTGTCGTGTGATTGCTTGTTGATTTGGTTTGTTTTCTCATTACTTTATCGCGTTCATAGCGTGCGTTTTACAACACTACTTTTGTTTGTGTACCCAAAATTGACCCCTCTTGTTAGAGGTCCTTGTAGACTGCAGTGCCCAAAAGCACTCAAGGGATGTAGAGCTCGATTTGGGTCATTAGTTTAGCAATTAACGGTCCAGATTATCTTACATATAGAGTAAGTATATTACATGTTATATGGAGTAATATTTGAAATCTGGACCATTAATACAGTAACGGACGATTACTACACTTTTGTAGTGCTTTTGGACACTACTGAGACCCTAGGATCCGTTGTGAGTAATTATTAGTGCTCCTGGAGTAGTTCCACGTGGTGCTCCGCAGGCCTTTATTATCACAAATTCACGGAAGGTTACACTCCCTTCGTTCCAAAATAATACTCCCTCCATCCCATTTTAAATGACCACTTTGGAAAATGTGTATTTTTGTAGACATTAGAAAATGTGCTTCTGTGGAATGTTTTTTTAAAAAAAATTTGCACCAAATTAAAGCACTTTAATTTGGTATAAAACAAATTAAAAAATTATATAGAAAAATGTGTTTTGTTGGGGGCGAAATAGCACGTATTCCTATAGTGGTCACTTAAAATGGGACGGAGGGAGTAGTCCACTACGAAAAGACATTCATTTTTCGGATCAAAAAATAAAATGCTTCCGATCATTATTTTGTTAGCTTTCGACTCTAAATGAAGAGATCATTATGGAATATGGACTATTATTTTGGAACGAAGGGAGTACATTTAGATATTGGGCCCCACGAGAATATGAGGTGGTAAAGGCCCTTGGAGCAGCACGGTGCTCCCAGAGCAAGTAATAATTCTCCCTTTGTTGTAGTCTAAGTCAAGTCAATTATGCACCTTCTCACCTCACATGGCCAATTCTATTTTTTCCCAGCTCCAATCTCATGAACCATCATCCATGTCTTCCCTATATCAGTATATCACCAACCTGATACCTTAATCATTCACACGTTCATCACTCTCTCCATCTCTATATAGTCACATAATTGAGCAGTTCACCAATCACATGTGTGTGTGTGACATAATGGAAAGAGAAAGTAAGAAGAGGAAAATGGAAAATGAGGAAGAAGATGAGGAAGAGAAGATGCATAAGTTCTTTGCTCTATTAAGAAGCACAAGAGAAATACGCGATCGGATGATGAGTCGTGTGGACAAATCGCGCGAGCAAAAAGGGAAGAAAGGCGAGGGAGAGAAGCCGTCATTCCAACCGGAAGATTTCATGGAGGGTGCTAATCATCATCACCAATGTAAAAGTACTCAGCCAAAACTATTACCTGGTTCCTCTAAGAGAGAAGATGAAGCTAAACAAGAAGACAAAGGAGAAGGAAGTGGCAATGATGGCTTAGACCTCAAACTTTCTCTGTAACAGCAAAAACAAAGCAATGTAGAGTACCGATCAATGAACATCTAGAGAGAGAGAGAGAGAGAGAGAGAGAGAGAGAACAAAAACAAACTATGTTAGATTTACAGGGAAAAAAAAAACCATATCGAAGTAAAATATGTTGAGCCAATTTTACGGTGCTTTCGTAATGCGCACTGGAGATCAATGGTTTTCAATGGTTGTGCATTTGTTGTCTGTCCTCAATGTTGTTCTTAATTTTACCTTCTTGATACATGGACATGAGTTACGTCGTCTCCAGCTTTGTGTTAGTCATTGATCGAACATAGTTTGTCTCCCACAACTATACTACATGCAAGTTTGAAACCAAATGCAGAGAGGGTTCTTAACTAATATCTACGGAAGATGATATGAACTCAGAAAGCAATCTCTAGAAATTCAAAATTCATCTTAATCTTAACGACACACAAGTTTAGAAGAGATGTCTGCTTGTTTCGATAGGTTCAGTCGTTCAGATGACTTGATACGTTAGGTCAAAACTAAGACCTTTAAGCGATACACATTTTCGTACCCAAAAAAAGGGCCAGAGTTTCACCTCCAATTAGTGCTTTAATTAGTAGTACATGTTAGGGCTAGCATCAAAAGTAGTTGCAGCTTTAGTTCAGGTTGCATTTCAGCTGGGACCTAATCATAGAACCCAATCTGAAACTACTTAAAGATTGATGGGTTAATTAACGACTACCGTGAATCCAACACCAATCACAGTACTGTACTACGTTTATCGTTACTCGTGTCTAAAGTGGTTATGGTTTGAAATGGCACTAAACATCAACAAGAAGCTTACTAGGAAACCGGAACCATACAGACGTTTTTTAGGTTATCATCTTTTCTCTCACGGGGTTTTTTGATAACGATCTTTTCTCACAGAATTGTATGGACAATTTTTCAGTTATCATCTTTCTCTTACAAGGTAATTGGAGATCTAGATTTTGATTTGATTTTGATTCATACCCAATCCAATCTTTTTTTCGATTGCCAATATACCCAGTCCAATCTCAGCCAACTCTTTACGAACGTTGAGAAAATTAAAATAGACTTTCTTGTTTTTGTTGATCCTGTTTAATAATTACAAGTAGAGTAAACCACTACATTTACATAGAAGGGAAGTTGTACCATGATATGTTTGTACAGAAAACTTCATTATGATCTTAACAAATGATGAATACAAAATCTTGCCTCTTTTCAATCCTTAAAAAAAAAAACACAATGAGAAGCTGATAAGGAACTGATTTCAGACTTTCCAACTTAAGCTTCATTTGGTCACAACAATAGCTGCAACAATAATCAGGAATGAACGTTCTTGAAGACATCTGCTAGAGCGTAAGAGCGGTTACCTTTATTTGTATGAACTTCAACCATCAGAGTTTCACATGCCAAAGTATTTGGACCAACCCATCGATATTTGGTGTTCAAATGGTGTTTTATCACCTGAAAAGGGACAATAGATGTTAGCACAAAAGTATAAGCTATCTACCTTTCTTTCTATCTGAATTAAAGAAAGAAGAAAGGAGATTGAGACCGCCCCGCCCACTTCTTGTGAAGCAAATGAATCATTGACTTTTTGTGCTTAGACCTTCCTGATCTGATTAAAACATCGGACACCACTCTTCGATTGATGTACGAGTGCCCCTACGGACCGATAGACTTGCCCATGGCTGCACTTCTATCCTTATTCGAGATGAAAGCCCGGTCGGATTCACCTTTCCAGTCAGATCAATCAACGCTGGACTGACGATCGGAAACTAATCATAAACTTGACAAGATGGAAACACAACAAAGTTCTTGCTCTCTTGTATGGAGTTAAGGATATGAAAAAGGTCCACTCTAAAGCTATATTGGATTTTTGATTTGGGGAGGGAGACAAAAAGGAATGGACAAACATATAAAAAATAAAAATAAAAAAAGAACCGGACACTGCCCCCCTTTGTGTTTTGCTTGGGAAATAGTTACTTTGCTCCAAAGTACTTTTTTCTTGCTCCCCCTTAGAACTTGACTGCATAGAAGATATTTTGTTTCCCTTTCACTTGACAAATGAGATATTCAAAATGAGTAAAAGGAGTTCCAGACTTCTAGGTGGCCAAAAATGAGCAAAACACGAAGTGCACTTTTTACTTGGCAATAAAAGTCATTACCCCATAGAACTGCTCTGGCTTGCTTCTAGCAAATTAGAAGAACCTCTGCATCCGCGAGCTAGTAAATTACTGCCTTCCCCCTACCGAATCATACTCCCAGGAAGTTGCTTGAACACTTCCAAATAAGTATGCCATAAGTTGGTTATCCAATAGACATGACAACAAGAAGGTAATGTTTGTCCATGTAAACCATGTTCGGTGTTGGTCTGCATTGAAAGGACTGTTCGATGAAGTAAATTGCAAGAGCAAAGGTTGCACAAGTTTCCACATAGCAACCACAGATGGTTGAGAAAATAAAAGTGATCACTTGACAGTAAGACCGATCTCTTAAGAACCTCCCAGTTAAAAGCTTTTCAAGAAAATGTTGGTCTCATTTTAATGAGTCCATAGTTTTCCTTCCCAAAATATTTTCATGGTAGAGAGTATAATTATCAGTCTATTTCCCATCTCCATTTTACTGCAGATCTTGTTCAGCAGAAGATCCGTTCAGAGCAGATGATATACTCATCTGACCATGTCAACTTAAGAGCCACTACAAGGACCTGTTAGTTCTACACATCAACGTTCTTGTATCAAGATTAGTCACTGTGCAATCACTCATACTGGCCACACCCATCCTTAAGATGGTGAAAAGCTGTCCAGCATACCTCAAAATAATCTCCCTCCCTTTGACTTTCGCTACTAGTTCCATAGCAGAAGGCAGCTACCGCAATCTGGAGAAATGTGAAGGTTTCTCGCTGACCAAGTCAGCACCCACAGCCCAGAGGTTTCCAATTACCGGAAAAAGTTTCGCGCTTGTGAGGACGTGAAACTTTGCACCATGCCACATACACGATTGACTGAACATTAGTAACGTAATCAATTTGCTGTCCAAATTATATCCGCCCAGCACCTTTGTTTTCAATTTGAATGGACAACCCACCCTTTTAAACATCAACACCATGGTTGCAAATGCAAGAGAATTGTTCAAACTCAATTTTCCGCACTATCCTCACAGGGAAGAACAGTTCAGAGCAGATAAATGATCATTAGCCTCTTGAAAACAAAAAAGATTCAGCATTCACGTCAAATCCAGTTTCACTACAGCACCCACAAAACTGACATTAAAGTGAACCAGTCACCGCCACCGCCAGCTCCAGTGGAATCACCAGTAATCTTTGCAAGAACATACCCCATCCTTAAAATGATGGAATCTATTGGCATCCCTCAATATGATCTCTCGCCCTGTAACCTTTGCTATCAACTTAATTGCAGAGTGACAATCCCCACAGACTCGGAGGTTCTTCATTACACGAATAGGCATTGGTGCAGGAACCTTCAACAGCCCATATGCGACAGCGAGTTTCTCACTATGATGTCCCAAGCTACGCACCTTCTCTTCTTCGTCTACATCATGAAACACAAAGCTGCCATCAGGAGAATACCCAGCTTCTCTTAACAACCCATCTAGTTTTTCCAACATCCTCATAATAATTGGATTCTCAGGGTGAGGCATGATTTCACCTCCAGTAAACATATGAACTTTCTTCTCCACCTCAATCCAGCTACAACCAGGTGACTTGCTTACCTTCATTGACCTCATGTCTTTCCTCAGCTCTGCAACATCAGCCCATCTACCTCTTGACGCATATATGTTTGACAGCAATATATATGGCCCTGCATGCCCAGGCTCAAGTTGTAAAAGTTTCTTTGCTGCAACTTCAGCTAAATCCAAGTTCATGTGCATCTTACATGCACCCATTATGGAGCCCCAAATAATAGCATCTGGTTCAACTGGCATCTTTTCAATTAGATCCATCGCCTGTTTTAACCGACCAGCTCGACCCAGCAGATCAACCATACAAGCATAATGTTCTAGGCTCGGGTCTACTAAATACTTGGCTTTCATGGACTCAAAAATTTCAAGCCCCTCTTTAACATTTCCGGTGTAGCTACAAGCTGAGAGAACTCCGACGAAAGTAATATCATCTGTTGCAATGCCTGAGGAGCACATTTCATGGAATACTTGTAAAGCTTCTTCTCCCAAACCATGTTGTGCATAACCGGTAATAATAGAATTCCACATTACAACATCCTTGGGAGAAAACCTGTCAAACACCCGTTTTGCCTTAACAAGATCACCACATTTGATATACATGGTAATCAAAGCGGAGGAAACATATACATCAGAATCAAACTGGGATCTCAACATCTGGGCATGCACCTGTCTACCATGACCAAGACTTGCCAAGCTAGCACAAACAGACAGAGTACTTATCAGAGAAGGGAAATTCGCCCGAAATCCTCGTCTTTGCATCAGAGCAAACAAATCAAGTGCTTCCAATTCAAACCCTTTACGTTCATAAACCTTTATCATAGAACTCCATGTCCCATCATCCTTTTCCCTCATTTGATCAAAAACTTTCCTCGCATTGAAAACCTCCCCATTCTGGCCAAGTCCAAGAATCATTGCATTGCAAGCAATAACTGACTTAGTTGGCATAGCATCAAAAAGCTCTGAGGCCTCTACAATCCGCCCATATTGAGTGTAACCCATAAGCATTGCTGTCCATGTCACCTCATTCTTCTCTGGCATCACCTCAAAAAGCTTCCTAGCAATATCTACCCGTTGGTTCTGCACGTAACCAGAAACCATAGTTGTCCAAGAAACCACATTCCGGCGCGGCATCTCGTCGAAAAGCTCGCGGGCCTCATCCATACGACCTTCCTGGCAATACCCAGCCATGAGATTTGTCCTAGCAACTACATCCTTCACCGGCATCATATCAAAAAGGCGACGAGCCTCATCCATCCTACGGTCGCGAATCAACCCACCCAACATCACCGTCCACGATATCACGTTTTTCTCAGGCATTTGCCAAAAAAGAGATTCCGCCATCGAAATCCACCCCTCCTCCACGTACCCTCTCACCATGGCAGTCCAAGAAACAACATCTCTCACCGGCATGGTGTCAAACACTTTTCGAGCATCCTTCACCATCCTATTCTTCACATATCCACTTATCAACCCGTTCCAAGAAACAGTGTTCCGCTCGGGCATTCGATCGAACAGGCGCCTGGCTTCAGCAGGTTGGTTGTTTTGAAAGTACCCAGCAACTATGGAATTCCATGAAACGATATTCTTTTCGGGCATTTGGTCGAACACTTTTCGGGCATTCTCGATTTGGCCCAGACGGGAGAAAAAGGCGATTTGGGAATTCGCCGAAGTGGGTACACTTGAACAGTACGTTCGGCACCGGATTAACGGGATCTTCATTGATTAACGAGAAACTAAACTAAAGAATGTGAATATTTTTTTCAGATTTTTCTGAGAGAACAGTCGATCAGCTGCACTAGTTAGGAAAGTATACTATGATTATCAAATGAAATGGTCAGATTAAAATTCGTACTGTAAAGAGAATTCGAGAGATGCATCATAATGGTGACTTTAAAGTGAAAAGCGCGCGCTCTCGTGTTCTAAATTTGGGTCCGTGGAGACAATGGTGACTTTGGGCAATAGGGCTAAATAATTAATTTGCGGCTCTCACAATAGAGACAAATTTTTTTTAAAAAAAATACACATTTCAATATATTTTTTAAATCTTAATATTAGCCCACTGGATGTATTTTAGCATTTTCCTCTTTTCGGCCTTTTGGGGTTCGAGCTAGGATAGGAGAGCTGCAAAGGGGGCTAGTTGACCTCTGCCAGCAAGTAATTTGTCATTTGCGGCGCGACTGCTTTCTGGTGACATCCCAACCGGCTAGTTTTTTCTCCAATTAATTTTTATTAGAAACACAAGCTTTTTCAATTTTTAGTTATATTTTTTAGGCTGTTTATTGTAATTTTCAAATTACATAGTTCGACTTGATGAGAAAAATTACAAAAAAAATAGACCAAATTTATTTTTGAACAGTAAGTATAAAATTTTTATTTTTACTCGTCAAGTGATCTTGGTTTCGAACTTAGGATTTGCATCATTTTAAGATTTCAAGTTCGATTCTCTTTACTAGCAACTCTTGCATGAGCTCATGAAAGAGCTATAAGGATCAAGTGAAGTAGGCAAAATCTGGCCCGAAACACCATGCATTACCCAAAAAAAACTTAGAAAATTTCATTGATAAGTCCATCTTGGTCTAAGCCTGAAGAAGAGATGAGAGCCACTGGCCACATAGGGATGGCACAATGCCAACTTCATTCTATTCACCCCAAGGCATGTTTACCACTGACATGTACAAATGTGCTACCCTATTTCAACTAGGCTTCATCCACACAATAGGGATTTCATCACAAGATTCAAACAAATGCCAAATGTGTTTAGTCATTGAAGCACCATCCAAAGTGGGAGCTTCCCTCCTGGTTCAGGACAGTTGCAGCTGCATCAGACTCGAGGCAGTATAAGGTATGAGGGTTGCTATGCTGGTTGTTCCTTTTCACTTTTTACCAGTTAAAAAAAAAAAAAAACAACTCAAGACAGAATAGGGAGAGGCCCCATCTCACAGCTAATAACACCCCTTCTCTAATATACTGTTTCAGCTATTCTAGAAGAAACAATTCCGAATAATGAACATCCAAACCAACCACCCAAACAATTTCTTCGTATAAGACGAAGCTAACGACACTAAAAGACTATCTTTTCCAAACCTTTTTCGTCTTTCTTGATTTTTGTGTTCAACTTTGGTCTATACTTATTTTATACTTGTTCAAATTTTCTCGTTGAAATTTGACCAATATCCAATAGCAAAAACTTAGAGAAAACAACTAAAAAGACTCAGTCATAAAGATTCAAAAGTTTAGGCCAAGGGGAGTCCTATTGCTTAATCGAATATATGCCTACATACACAATAGTAGCATCTTTCATTTCAGAACTCATTTCCACACGCAAATGGCGCAATGCGTCATTGAATACTCTTGCAGCAGCATTGTAACTCAAAAGACATCCGACGGGATCAAGATAGTTGGGACTTCTTCGAACCATAGAGAGCTTTTGGGGAAGACAACCCGACGGTCCAATTTTGATCATACATAGCCTGGTGTTGATATTGCCGAACATTGAAAATTACAAGTCAAGAACTATTAGCAGCTTTCTAACTTTTAAAAACCAGTCCCGTAACTAGAAACTGAACTCGACTCAGATGCCATTCCAGATTAAGCAATCCAATTGAATCAACTAAAAACTTCAATAACACACAGCCAGTGACAGCCTAATATCAACAGAAAGCATCAACGGAAATGGCAGAACATGTCACCCCAATAACTCCAGTATCCAACAAACCATAACTAAGTTGGACATAGCAATCAAGAACACCAACTTCATGACGAAGTCAGACCCACCAACACCAAAAGGCAAAAGATAACAACGAAGGCAACAGATACACAACCAGAAACCAAACAGTCCAACCCAGATATACCGAATAAGCAAATGCTGACGAAAGATCAACTTACATCAAATCCAGAGGCAAACGAAGACAAATTATGAACATAGCCCCGCGATCGTTGAACACCGGATGGAGTCCTGGGAAATACAAATCACAGAATCAAGCCACCAGGGGCAGCAGACGCGGGATTTACCATCAGCGGGGTCAAGAATCTACAGCGTATACTCCCTTCGTTTAATTTTGATGGTCCCATATGAAAGTATGTTTTCCAGATAAAAAAAATTAAAGTAATTTTGGACACGATTCTTTTGAGTTTCTTCGTACTAAATTAAAGTTCATGATTTGTTCTTTTATTTGGTGAGAAAATTCAAAAATTATGAACCAAATGAAACACCTTTTTTTTGTCTGGAAATTGCACGTCTATTCATGAGGATTATCAGGGGGTGTTTGAGAGCCTACTTTTCAGCTTTTCATTTTCGTCTTTTTGGCTTTTTAGCTTTTTGGATTATGGTTAGAATGAGTTTTGAATATGATAGAAGTGTTTGGGAGAAATGTGCAGAATGAGTTTTGTAAAATTTGTAGTGTTTGGGAGAAGAATGATGAAAATGTGTTATGAATTATTTTTTACTAATTTGCCCTTGAAACATGCCAACATATACATACAGTATTTATAAAATTATATAAAAATCAAAATTAATTAATTTCATATAATATTTGACATTTAATTTATAATACAAATTGTCATATTTATTTTATTAAAAAAATGGAAATTCATTTTTATTATGAATTACCAATTATATAATGAGTTCAATAAACCATTATGGATTTCTAGTTCAATTACAGTATTAATTTTAATTTGTTGCACCAAAGTGGCAACCACACAGGATTATTTCCCGGCACACCTTGGTTATATCGACAGATCTCAAAACCCAGTTGTCTTCCTTCCTCTTCTCTTCTCTCACAGAACAACTCAAAACCATCCTCCATGGCCGATCAAAAAAAAAAGGGGGACGGCAAACCAGACATGCCAAAACCCATGTTCTTCCTTCTCTGTGAGTTCGCAAAACCCAAACCTCTCCATATTTCTCTCAATCAAACTCCAAACTGTTGAATCCCTTGACCAATTTACACCTAAATCACACCCAAAAAAAATAAAAAAAAACTCCATTTCAAGTCCTAATCTACCTAACAATCAACGAGTGAAGATCTAAACTATTGGAAGTTGAAGAACAAAGCAGTGACAAACCTAGTCTGAGAAATCGCAGGCAACTCTTTTTGCTTCTTCCTCCTCTCCTCTCTCTCTTGTCGTCTGTGTTTGTGTGGTGGAAAAGGGGGGTAACGTAAACAAGGGGTGAGGGGTAGGATTGAGAGAGAGAAATTAGGAGAAAAGGAGAATGAGAATGAGAAATGGAAAAGGAGCTCCCAAGCTCCTTATTCTTTCACGAAAATAATGCTACACGCACAGCAGCCCCACACAGCAGGAAGCAAAACGACGTCGTTTTGCTTTAAAAAAAAAAAATCGTGAAAACCCCAAACCCCTTTCCCCTTTCCCCCGACGTCTACCACCCCCCTCATTCTCTCGCTCTCTCTCTACAGAGACACTCTCTCCCTCAAGCCGATGAAGAAGCTGATCCGACGGTTGTCGCGCGTGGCGGACTCGTCGCAGTACTCACTCCTCCGATCTGACTCACGGACGTCGCCGTGTTTCGATAACGGAAAGTCTCGCCGTTCAAGAGGCCGATCGGGCGGAGGATATTGCTCTTGTAATATCTCTCTCCTCGAAACCGGCGGCCACCACTTTCGAAGCTCTCGTAATATCTCTCTCCTCGCCGGAGGATATTGCTCTCGTAATATCTCTCTCCTCACCGGAAGCGGTGACCGCCGGTTTCGAAGCTCGCCGGAGGATATTGCTCTTCGTCGGTGAGGTACACGATGGTGGTGGTTCGTCGACGGTGGTGGTACACGTTGGTCTTCATCGAGGTCTGGTGTCTGGTGGTGTTCATCATCGTCTTCTCACACCTTCCCTGTTCTCTGTACTCAACGAGAGTGAGAGGGGAAAGGGATTTTCACGATTTTTTTTTTTTTAAAGCAAAACGACGTCGTTTTGCTTCCTGCTGTGTGGGGCTGCTGTGCGTGTAGCATTATTCTTTCACTTTTGGCCTAGAAAGTGAGAATCCGAAAATCTATTTTGCCGGAACTCATTTTGGGACACAGCGGCCAAACAGCTAGAAATGAAAAATGGGAATGTGAAAAGGTGAGAATGAAGCGGCCAAACACACTCTCAAAATGGGATGGAGGGAGTACATTAGAATACTAAACCAAAAGAGATTTATTCACTATGTACAAGCAAAAAGTGGTATGTCGTGTTACTTAGGGCAAAGAGAGAGGGTGAGAGAGAAATAGGGGAGTTAAAAAATAGAGGGATTATATGCTCTCCTTTTTTGCATGCGAGGGAGTGTGTTATAAAAAATGGTGGCAAGGTTATAAATATTTCATGTTACTTGGGACAAAATCTAGAGAATAGCGTATAAGGTATTGGGGCAAAATTACCAAAATATTTAAAAATATATGCACATCTTTATAAGAAATTTTAATCCAGCGGGGTCAGGTAACCCCCTTGCCCATTAGTGTGTCAGCCCTTACAAGCCACAACAAGAGGCAACGAATACTATAGAAGGATCCACAATGTTCGCCTAAGTCGTGCGAAGACTGACAACAAGTGGACAGGGTTGAATGGGTCAATATAAGAGTCGTATGGATCTCGTACAGACAGGATCAAGGTCGTATGGGTCGTGTATGAATAGCGTGGAGGCCGTATGGGTCCCTATGAACAGGGTCGAGATTGTAGGGTCTCGTACTCGTATGAGGATTTCGAGTCAAGTATGGGTCGCGTATGAACAGGGTCGAGGTGGTTCACAAGGAAGCTATGGTGGATGGTGGCTCAGAGGCTCTAATACCATGTTATTAGAGATGAGAAAAGTGTATAGGATGTTAATTAACCCTAACACAAGAGAGTCTTATTTATATTAACACTTGACTTGTAACATAACATAACTAAGCAATGTGGGACTAACACACAAACTATTCTAACATACGTCATGAAACACAAAGCTGCCATCAGGAGAAATACCCAGCTTCTCTTAACAACCCATCTAGTTTTTCCAACATCCTCATAATCATTGGATTCTGAGGGTGAGGCATGATTTCACCTCCAATAAACATATGGAATTTCTTCTCTACCTCAATCCAGCTACAACCAAGTGACTTGCTCACCTTCATTGACCTCATGTGCGGCTCCACAGATATGTTTGGCAGCAATGTATATGTCACACGTCCAGCCTCAAGTTGTAAAAGTTTCTCTGCTGCAACTTCAGCTAAATCCAAGTTCATGTGCATCTTACATGCACGCATTATGGAAACCCAAATAATACAATCTGGTTCAAATGGCATCTTTTCAATTAAATCCATCGCCTGTTTTAACTGACCAGCTCGACCTAGCAGATCAACCATACAAGCATAATGTTCCAGGCTTGGGTCCACTAAATACTTGTCTTTCATTGACTCAAAAATTTCAAGCCCTTCTTTAACCTTTCCAGTGTAGCTACAAGCCGAGAGAACCCCAGCGAAAGTAATATCATCTGTTGCAATGCCTGAGGAGCACATTTCATGGAATACTTGTAAAGCTTCTTCTCCCAAACCATGTCATGCAAAACCTGTAATAATAGAATTCCACATTACAACATCCTTGGGAGAAAACCCGTCAAACACCCATTTTGCCTTAACAAGATCACCACATTTGATATACATGGTAATCAAAGCGGAGGAAACATATACATCAGAATCAAACTGGGATCTCAACATCTGGGCATGCACCTGTCTACCATGATCAAGACTTGTCAAGCTAGCACAAACAGAGAGAATACTTATCAGAGAAGGGAAATTAGCCCGAAATCCTCGTCTTTGCATCAGAGCAAACAAATCAAGTGCTTCCAATTCAAACCCTTTACGTTCATAAACCTTTATCATAGCACTCCATGTCCCATCATCCTTTTCCCTCATTTGATCAAAAACTTTCCTCGCATTAGAAACCTCCCCATTCTGGCCAAGTCCTAGAATCATTACATTGCAAGCAATAACTGACTTAGTTGGCATAGCATCAAAAAGTTCCGTGGCCTCTACAATCCGTCCACATTGAGTGTAACCCATCAGCATTGCTGTCCATGTCACCTCATTCTTCTCTGGCATCACCTCAAAAAGCTTCCTAGCAATATCTACCCGTTGGTTCTACACGTAACCAGAAACCATAGTAGTCCAAGAATCCACATTCCGGAGTGGCATCTCGTCGAAAAGCTCACGGGCCTCATCAATCCTACGGTCATGAATCAACCCACCCAACATCACCGTCCACGATATCACGTTCTTCTCAGGCATTTGCCAAAAAAGAGATTCCGCCACTGAGATCCACCCCTCCTCCACGTACCCTCTCAGCATGGCAGTCCAAGAAACAACATCTCTCACCGGCATCGTGTCAAAAACTTTACGAGCTTCCTTTACCATCCTATTCTTCACATATCCACTTATCAACCCGTTCCAAGAAACAGTGTTCCGCTTGGGCATTCCATCGAACTGATTCTAGGGCTTCAGCAGGTTGGTTGTTTTGAAAATACCCAGCAATTATGGAGTTCCATGAAACGATATTCTTTTGGGGCATTTGGTCGAACAATTTTCGGGCATTCTCGATTTGGCCCAAACGAGAGAAAAAGGCGATTTGAGAATTTGCCGAAGCGGGTACACTTGAACAGTACGTTCGGCATCGGATTAACGGGATCTTCATTGATTGACGAGAACTAAACTAAAAATGTGAATTTTTTTTCAGATTTTTCTGAGAGACCAGTCGATCACCTGCAGTGGGAAAGTAGTATGATAATCAAATGAAATGGTAAAGATTAGCAAATTCGTATTGTAATTGTAAAAAGAATTCGAGAGAGTAGTTATAGAGGCGTCGTGATGGGAAGAGATGTGAGTCAAGCCGGCACAACGTTTCGGAACCTAGTGAGCGCATCCGAGTCGTCCATCACGGCAATCAACAGTCCGAATTTTTTCCTAGAAGAGTCCAAAACATTTTTGGACTCTTTTTATAAAAAAATCTGAACCATCCAAAACACTTTTGGACGGCTCGGATGCGCTCACCAAGACCCCTCTTCCCAAGGGTTCTAGTGTCAAAGACCTAATTATGTGACCTTACTAATAAATACTTAAATAATTTTTACAACAACAATATCAATACGAGAAAGCCAAAATAATAGTATAAAAATTTTCTAATCCTTATCGAAGAACACATAATATAAAGGTAATTGATATTGACACTTCAATTTTCCTTATTAACACTCTTTTTTTTGTCTTTATTCACAGAATGCAAGAGTAATTTTACCTAATAAAGACAAAAAAGTGAGTGTCAATAGAGAAAAGTGGAACGCAAATATCAATTTTTAACATAAAGTCTCCAATTACATATCATATCAAGAACGCATGAGTATCACTTGAGTATTACTTGATGTTGCATTTCTAGAAGCAAAAGTATCAATAAGACTTGTATAATTCATCTCTTTCAGTAAGTCATTTTCAATCAATAACATGATAACTCATTGTAATTGCCTTTTTATTTTATTATGGGTCTTATATTGGGGCTTTTAGGCCTAATGGATCAATTGTAAAAATTAATTTGTTCTGTGTACTATTATTTTGGACCTTTAAGCCTAATGGATTTTTTAGTGTAGATTTTTTTTAAAAATCAGTTGGACTTTTTTTTTCGCTATCGGACTATAAAGACCCATACTCAAGCCTAATAGTAAAAATTATGGGAGTACTGCTATGGGGTTGGGCCGGCCATGGAGCCGATCTTTAAAAGTGAAAAGCACGCTCTCACGTATTCTAGGAAACAAACTACGGAGTTCTTTTTGGGTCCATGGAGACCCGCGACAATGGTGCCTTTGGGCTAAATTATTTTTTATTAGAACGACACTCTTTTCAGTTAAGGTTTCCGAATGATAAAATAAGAATTCTCATTTTAGTTGAGTTTTATGGAAGGATGATAAAACCAATTTGTGTTCTCAAATGATAAAACTTAGTTTTGATAGAATCTCCACCCAATGCCTTATTTACCAAAAGAAAAAGAGGATGGGTTTGACAAAAAAAAAATTGTACTACCTTTTAGCATTTGAGGAATAATTTTCATAAAATCTCCCATTTTATCGAATAAAATCATTTGGGAAACACAACCTTAAAGTTATATTTTATGCTTTTATCATAATTTTCCAAATTACATAGTTCCACTTTACGAGAAAAATTATAAAAATAGACCAAATTTATTTTGGCAATAAATAGAAAAATCCAATTTAACTCCATGGGTTGGTAAGTGGTAGTATTGGTTTCGAACTTAGGGTTTGCTTCCGTTTGTAGATCTCAGGTTAGATTCTCTTTGCTAGCACTCTTGAAGTCACCTCACTCCTCTCGTATGTTTGTGAAAGGGATGTGAGAGAAGCTGTAGGAATTAATCTGAGGTGTGCAAAAGCTGGCTCAGAACATCCTGGATTATCAAAAAAATTAGAAAAAATTCATTGATAAAACCATCTTGGTCTAAGCCTGAAGAAGGAAAGAGAACCACTGGCCACATAGGGATGGCACAATGCCAAGACTTGCTCATCCTATTCACCAAGTCATTTTTAACACTAACATGTATTACACGATTCAAACAAATGCCAAATGTGTTTAGTCATTGGAGCACTATCCAAAGTTGGAGCTTCCTTTTTTTTAACGGAAGCCAATTGCATCATGAAAAGCCAAACGGCAGGTCCGGCACAATTGCAGCTGCATCAGACTCAATACAGTACAGGGGAGGCCCCATCTATTGCTTCAGCTATTCTACAAGAAACAATTCCTTCCACATAATGAAGATCCAAAACCACCACCCAAACAATTTCTTCGTATAAGACGAAACTAACAGACACTAAAATACTATCTTTTCTAAACCTTTTTCGTCTTTATTGATTTTTTTTTTGTTCAACTTTAGTCCATATTTTATACATGTTCGATTTTTTTCATTGAAAATTGACCTAGATCTAGTAGTAAAAATTTAGAGAAAACATCTAAAAAGACCCGGTCATAAAGATCCAAAAGTTTAGGCCAAAAGGAGTCCTATTGCTTAATCTTTTGGCACCAGAAATAGATTTATGCACAAAGTTTACTCACCCCAGAAATAGATTGTGACATCCCACATTGCTTGGTGAATGTAGCTATGGACTATAAATAAGACCAAGAACCCTCCCATGGTGCAAGGCCTTTTCTTGGGGCAACTCGGGAGAAACAAAGCCATACACGTTGGCCATGTGGACATACAGGTATATGGGACCGTGTGGTAGCGGGCAAAGCTTATACTGTGCGGGGACGAGTCGTTACAAGTATGTTCAGTTCCAATAATGTGTGAATCAAGATTTCAACATCGTTTCACACATGAGGTAGAACTAGGAACCAAAAGGAAAAAGAAACAAATTTCAAGCACCTTACCAAAAAAGAACTATGAATAGATAGGAAACTCAATAAGCCACATTTTTCAATATTGCTTTGCCATCAAACTACAAGTGGGAAACTCTCCAGACAGTAGAAACAATTAAAACTCAAAATCAGAGATCCCCCCTGCTTCCACAAGTATAGATATTCAGACTCACATTTTTTCATTGAAGATCAACCGCAGCAGAAGAAATCGAAGGGAGTATGTGGGGTAGAATAAGCCATGGAATGTATTTTCGAGGCTATTATGGAGTTAGCTGCTTCTGTGTAATGGATACCATCCCAACTTACGAATTGAGAACCTTTGATGCAGGTCTGAGAACCGGTTTGACCACACGGCACCTTGATGTTGTAATTGTACGGAGGTCCGCCGTAGCCACAACAGGCCATCAATGGACTTGAGAAACCTGAAAAGCGCAAAACTTGATCAAGAAATGTATAAAATTGAACTACAGAAAGATCCTATCCGACTATCAAATGATGTTGAGCTATTTTTTTCGTGCAGGTCTTTAGTTTCCTCGAGCCTATTTTCGGTCAAGAACCCTTGGCATCTCGTAAAAAGCAAATACCGTAGGTCTGAGTCATCACGATAACAGCACAAGAAAAGTTGACACAGAATTTGAGCTTACCATATTTGGTAGAGTTGGCAAAGAGATCATACTTGATCGAATATATGTCTACATACACAATAGTAGCATCTTTCATTTCAGAAGTCATTTCCTCACACAAATGGCGCAATGCCTCATTGAATACTCTAGCAGCAGCATTGTAACTCGAAAGACATCCAACAGGATCAAGATCGTTGGGAGTTCTTCGAACCATTGAGAGCTTTTGGGGAAGACAACCCAGGGGTCCAGTGTTGTGTACCCAAAATTTCCTCCCGCCTTGATCATACATAGCCTGGTGTTGATATCGCCAAATATTGAAAATTAGTCAAGAACTATTAGTAGCTTTCTAACTTTAAAAACCGGTCTCCCGTCAGTCACTAAGCAAACAAAAATAGTTATGGTGTAGAACATAATTTCCTATCTAGACAAATCCACAGGGAAACTGGACCATTTCTTTATCAAACTAGACCTAGAGATTCTCCTCTAGTTTGAAAACATCTCTCAATGAGTTTATCCAAATTCTGAAGTCTGTAAAGAAGATAATGAGGGCCCTCAACACATTTACCCAATTGCCCTTTTACTATGATTGATTAACATGCATATCTTTCCGGGCTTCCAAATAAACAAAGGGGTATAGTTGTGAAGATATCTGATGGTAGTAGAGGTTCATAAGAGAAGACACATGTCTTCTCTTGACAAAACGAGAACGAGCGTTCATTTGATCTTGGTCCTAATGAAGTGAAAAGAGATGGAATCAATCATTCCTTGGCCTGCCAATGGAATGGCTATTCAACCAAAAAATAGTAAATGATGACTCTCTTTGTAACGCGCATTATGGCAAGAAATATTTAACGAACCTACAGGCGGAATGAGTATTCCGAGGGAATGAACATCCTATTCCATGAACCAAACACAACCTCAAACGCAATGGAGATAAGGCAGCAAGCATAGGTGCTTCGGTTTCCCAAGGAATGGGGAGAAGGAAAGTTTGTGAGTAATCATGGAATGTGTACTCACATGGAATGTTATGATCGCTTAGTGATGAAAAGGATTTGGAAACTCACCTTGACGGCATTCTTGATCTCCATCGTAACGGACGGGATCCTTTTGATAACTTGCACATATGAGAGGTTCTTAGAGAACGAATCGGCCAGGTCATTCTGTCCAATATCAATCATATAAAGTGCATTGCGGAACTCTTCATCACTGAACATCTTTCCAAAGCCTAAAACAAGCATAATTGTCTGATCAATCCTATATGTTGGAATAATTCAGAGCATAAGTGAAAAACATAATTTCCAAAACACAAACATGATGGAATTTAAGCATTCAAATTTGGGAAAAATTCAATTTCCTTTCACCCCTTGTATTTTGAAGGAATCTCACATATACATCCCTCCAACTTTGATCTTAGAAAAGGGAACCTTTTGGCTCCAGGAAGATTTGCCGCCAAATTCAGTTGTTTGTACCGATCCCAATTTTGGTAAATTGAAAAGCAAACCGTTGATTTTGGCTCGAGGGGCCGACTTAGTGGACATCTTTTTCTCTAAACCTATACATATTATACCATATAGCTTCTTCAGGCTAATACTATAATCACATGCTTATTTTTTATTTATGAAAGAAATTGAGAGATGAAAATATAAAATTACCTATTTTTATTACATCAAAAAAAATATTAAATTATAAGAAGCTATTCCAGCAATAGTATCAATAAACTCAAAATTAGATCATATAAATTTTTAAATTGGGGGCTGACCAACACCACTCCGCCAATGGTTGATGGTTGATCCATTGGTGCTTGGGCGTGATAAGGGAATCTATTCTAACATAGAAAAGGTGAAGTCATTTTGGTGTGAACAATGTTCGAAGCTCCGTCACAAAAGTAATTTTCAAAACTGTCCCTCTAAAAATAACTTTAAATGTGCCATTAAATAATTTTTATGGGTAAAATAGTACTCCCTCCGTTCCAAAATGTTTGCCCCCTACGAAATTACGAGCAATTTTCAAACTAAAAAATAATATAGTTACAAAAATAATTTTCTAAGCAATATGGATCTTGTTTGATAAATTTCATTCAGAA